>VZTV01075250.1:0-14740 GCA_013400875.1 Anhinga rufa | reverse complement strand
GGTTCCCTCGGCCCAGCTCTCCAGCCTGCCCAGGGCTCGCTGGATGGCAGCACAGCCTTCTGGCGTATCAGCCGCTCCTCCCAGCTTGGTGCCATCGGCGAACTTGCTGAGGCTACACTCCATCCCTTCATCCAGGTCGTTGATGGATATGTTGAACAGGACTGGACCCAGTACAGACCCCTGGGGGACTCCACTGGTCACCGGCCTCCAGCCAGACTCTGCCCCGTTGATGACAACTCTCTGGGTCCTGTTGTTGAGCCAGTTCTCCATCCACCTCACTGTCCACTCATCCAACCCACCCTTCCTTAGCTTGGCTGTGAGAATGTTATGGGAGACAGTGTAGAACGCCTTGCTGAAGTCAAGGTAAACAACACCCACTGCTCTCCCTTCATCCACCCAGCCAGTCACCCCATCATAGAAGGCTATCAGGTTGGTCAAGCATGATCTCCCCTTGGTGAATACATGTTGACTGCGTCTGATAACCTTCTTCTCCTCTACATGCCTGGAGATGACCTTCAGGATGAGCCGCTCCATCACCTTTCTGGGGATGGAGGTGAGGCTCACCGGCCTGTAGTTTCCCTGGATTAAAGGCTAGAGTTTGACCCTTTGATATTCAAAGGTTAAAAGCAAAGTTTTTCACGTTTGCTACTTCCCAGACCTTAGGAAAAGTTTGTATCAGGTTCTCCTGGGTGTTTTCTCTTAGGCAGAAGAGAGAAGAGAGACCAGTGCTGTCCTGGGGGGCGGGACCCCATCAGCCCTCTCATGCAACCCAGGCATTGCTTTAAAACCCCTGCGAACCTGACTGTGGGGGTGAGATTCTGAGCACTGTTGTGAAGTGAACCTTGAGGTACGTGACCACTCAAGCTTTTAATTATGATTATATTGCAAACAAGAATAATTGATGATAATAACATTTGTTGCTGTTGTTTTTACAAATACATACATGATGTCCTCAATCATGTTCTTTGGTTACACTTATGTTTATAGATATGCCTTGATTCATGGAAGAGTCAAGTTTCTATGGATGTAAAATACAAGAGCCATAGGTCATCAATATTTTGGCAAATTGGCTGCCAAATCCTATATGGAAACAAGATGTGAAAACAGTATTTCGTGGCCTCTGCCTCACCACATCTTTGTTCAAGTAAGAGATCAGGAAACCCAATCAATAGGCTGAATGCCAGACGCTTGAATAGCCAGCTACAGAGGCAGTGCAAGAGAAGATGTCCCCTTGCAGTTAATGCCTTGCAAAAATCACACAGGCCCCCATAGGGGTTAAGCAAACATTTACTGCTCTGACTGACAATGTTCTTTAGCCCCCAGAAGAAAACAGCACCTTTCACAGCTTTTAAACATCTAGGAAAAAAGAAAGAAACTGCATCTCTAGTTGTAAGCCTAGCTTTAAGCTGCACTTCAGTGTGAGTACTTGTGTGTTTATACCCAGGATTGTGTGCTGAACCTTCACAAACTGGGACTTTAACCCACAGGCATATATCTGGTCTCATATATATATGTGTGTGTGTGTACATATATATATATACAAATATATATATATATTTGTACACATATACAGGAATATCCATATATGTGTATACGTACACTGTACATGTATAGGAACTGAGAACTTCAGAAAGAAGAATGTTTGGGAAATTCAGAAAAGGAACCCCCTGTTTATTTGATAATGGAAACAAGCCCAGCACTTGAATAGTGATTCATACACTGCTGTCAAAGCAAGCTGCTGGTGGATGCGCAGACCCGCAGGTTCTCTGTAGTTGCTGAATTCCTCCCAGTGTTGTCTTTATCAAAGAGGTAAATGTAGATTTGAAAAAATTGCTTTGATGTGCAAGACATCACAGAACAGCAGCTCCTTTCATAGCAGAGAGTCCATTATTTACGTCTCTCAGGCAACTGTACAGATTCCCTGTAAAAGGAAAAATAACGGGACTGTGGAAATAAAACCCCCAACAATGTGTATTCTGCTGGCTTCTGGAGTCTTTCCCTCCAGTTTTCATGTCTTGATTCTGTGAAATGATATTAGTCTTGGGCTCATGTGCCAACAGGCTCAGGTGGGCAGTTGCTCCTCTCCAAAGCAATACCTGTATTCTTGCCGGACTCCTCTGTGCCCAGCTGCGAGGGTGAAGGGAGGCATCGGTGAGAGGCACTGAAGGCTCATCGCCTGCCATTTGTCCTTGAGACTTCCCCTTGGCTCACCTTAGCTTTTGCTCCAGCACTCGCAGCACATCTCAGGGCTGGCGGGGTGGGCCACATGCCCGCTGCATCCCAGAGGGATGGAGCAGCTCTGGCACAATGCCACGGGGGTGCTGTGGGCTGAGCCGGGCTCGTCCCCGGGGCAACACCCCCCATGGAGGTGTTCATGTACGGGAATGGGAAAGGCAGGTGGGAGCCAGGGGCAGAAGGAGAGGGGAAATCAAGCCCTGTCACCCCTACAGCAGCAGGACTGCCTGTAGGCCAGCCAGGTGATGCTCCATCCAGGCACTTTCCTATGACGGTGGGGGGGGACAGTTTCCCCACCTCCCCTCCGTACTGTCATAAACCATGCGAATGTGTAGAAAGGGTCTGTGAAATTAATTATACTGTGAGTGCTTGGTAACCAAATGAATTGTAAATTGTACATTATTAAAACAGCATCAGAGCACCGACTGATCTATTATTCTTTAGGGAAATGTATGAAGATAAGAGCTTTATATGCTTTAGGGGTCTTTCCAGCCACCACAGAGCCAGCTTTGTAAGAAAAAATGTGGCAATATTTTGTTACTGAGTTGCAACTGACACAGTACTGTATTGTTTATTTTTATTACTTTGTCTCCTATTTAATATATATGAGATAGTATACAGTACCAGTGACATATACATGCTCAGTCCCCTTCTGTTTATCCTGTTTCAGATTGTATTTGGGATTAATCACTCTCATTTTTGCATAAAAAAATATCTGTAGGTGCAGAAAAATGAGATAAATATTAAGCAGCATGCCCTTTTGCACAAATCATGTAACTAACAAGATGCACAGCTATTGTTAGCCCAGTCGTTTTGCCTGCATGTTGCTCCTTGCTGCCTACCTGTCTTTTAGCTTCTGAGAACTGTAAGAGGGCTTGGTGGGGAGCTGCGTGTTCAGAAAAAGCCTGTTAAATAATAACAGGGAAGAAAAAGACCATAGGTTTATGTGTGCATGTGTGTTTTTCTCCCTTTCTTCCACAATGCATGCCCCTCTTCATATTCCTCCCATGCGTTATTTGACATCCTGACGACCTGGTTCTCACGTGTGCACTTGCATCTTCTGGGATACCACAGACCAAAAACCGCATGCCCTCCCTCCTAGGGATGCTAGGCTTCTGTATGACTCCTTAGGGGTGGTCCCTCTTGATACGTGGCCCTTGACACCCCTTGCCTCTGGCAGAAAGATGTGTTAAGCAGGGGTGTGGATGGGAGAAAGGGAGAGCGGGGGTTTTTTTTTTAGTGCCCCTCTTGAACAAATGGAGGCGGTAGCTACTCTAGCATAGCTTTTCCCACAAGATCTCCTTTATAACATCTTCTTGAAAGAAGATGCATAAAAGTATGTCCTATCCATGCAGCTGCTTGCCAGTGAAGAGGAAAAACAGCTGGAGAAACATCCTCCTCCCTCTGGCTGGGACATACCTCCCAGCTAAGCTGCTCAAGGCAGAGACACACTGGTTTCTCCAGCCACCACATCGGTGGTCCCATACCAATGGGCAAACTTTGGGGGTTATTATACACTAGAGTAACCCTAAGTGTTTCTTTCCTGGCTGCAGAGGCAGCCAGTTGCATCCTCTTTCCTTCAGAGAAGGTCTATCAGAAAAAAAGTTTCCCTAGAAAAAAAGTTTACCTAGATGGGCATTCAGCAAAACTCACAACTCAGTCAAAGAAATGATAGCGATCTGAGTGAAGACTCATTTCAAGTAGCCCAAAGAATTTCAGGACTTGGTCTCCCCTCTATCCAGGCACTGGAGACAACGACATTTCCCTGGCTAAGGTATTTCCATGAGAGAGTAGGGCATCTTTGCTTGTTTTCCAATTTTTCAAAATAAAGACGAGAGAATTTATATTTTAGAGTGTTTTTTTTTCATTCTTCGGAGCAACTCTCCTAACTATCTACTAGTATAGACTACGGTGCTGCCTTTCTCGCCATGCACCGGCCCCGCAGGAGCGAGCAGCATCTTCGCGGTGGCGGTGCCCCCCGCTCCCCGGGCAGCCCTCTGCCAGGAGGTGCACTGCGTCCTGAAACTCAAAAGAGGGCAGCATTTTACTTAGGCTGCTTGAAAGGAGGGAAGGGGACGACTCCAAGCGTGTAGAAGAATGTCAGCAAGTCACCAGTCACGAAATATACACATCATGTTCTGAAAAATTACGTTTAATGGAAGAAATGCTATGTTTCTAGGACTTTGTATTTACCAAAAAAAAAAAAAAAAAAAAAAAGCAGCTCTTAATTAATCAGCGATATTAATGAATACACTCCGTCTACGTTCAAGGAATTCTTTGCATAGTCTGTTGTGCAGCTGTAACACTGTCTCTGCAGCGCATCACAGTGATTTTGCCACCAACTTTTGCACTGCACTAGCCAACTAATAATAGACTGAGGCATCGTGGATAAATACCGTATAAGAATGAAGTGTTAAACTGTGTCTGAGGTAATTAAAGGATCCACTTCTCCCTCATTAAAGTCCCGGTTCAATGAAATTCTTCAAACTATGCCTAACACGTTACCAGGCTGTTATTTTTGATTACTTAAGTATCTGCGTAAAAACTGGTAAAGCCCATGCAAAGCGAAGAGTAGGAGTTTTGTGATGTAACCCCAAAACACGTGTCTTCTAGTGTGAAATAATCAAACACGCAAAGCCAGATCAAAATGCAACTGCTCATTTTAATTCAGAAGCCTGGACATTTGTGATCAAGAGTTCTGCTCGAACAGCAGCATAGCACTGGCTTTTAAAAGGGAATTCTAAGGAACAAGATATATTTAAAGCACATGCTGGATCGTAAAAAAAGTAGAGGGCACCCAAGCGTAATACAACACTTTTTAGTTTACCCCCTACTCACCATTTGGTGAAATGAAATAACTGTACTGTCAGCACTGCCTCTGCCACGTTCAGCCAGGTTGCCTGAACCACTGAAGAGCCCAGGACAGGGCAAATACCCATTTTCCTTCTCTGTTTGCACCTAACAAATAACAGATGTTGCAGTATTGAAGACGCACACCTGATGTGACTAACAAGGGATTTCTAAAATATCTGTCCTAAGATGACAGCCACTCTGCTATTAAGCATTTGCTTAATGAAATCTGTACACAGGGGATTGTTGAAGTTGTGGCAATTCTACTTAAGAAGGAGCAAGGTGCTTGAAATACAGGTTTCTTCTGTGATCTCGGGCTAAATCTGCATTACCGGAAGGCTGCAGTCCCAAGCTTGAGGATACTTACTTCCGACCCTCCTTAAACACCCACCAAAGAATCCCTGAAGGAGCCTATTGAATGCAGGACTGGGTGTCCCTGTCCCCGCAGCCGCTTGCCCTGCTTTCCCTCGGGTGGCAGCCCCTGCCGTGTGTGTGGCTGTCCTCGCGGTCCCCGAGATCTGCCAGCTGAACCCTTTTGCATCGGCTGGAGGGAATCTGGCACGGCATCTCCAAGCAAACCTGCCAGGAAGCAGGGTCAGCCCTTTGCAAATAAACCCTGCCTGATCTGAGTAACACAAATGGACGCCTGGAAGATTAATTCAGCCCCTGTAATAATACAACTACTGTTTGCACAAACCGCTGGCATGCAATAGTTTCTTATTAAGATACTCAAGATATGCATTAAGATGTCACTAAACAAAGTAGGGCTTAAGGACGGGGCGGGGGGAGAGAGGGTGCAAAATTTCCTTGCTTACAATTTGCCACTCTCTCATCAGATTTGATATAAAGCTACGAGCAGTGTTGTAAATGGACCGAGTTGTCTAATTGTCTAGAACACCCTCACGTAATTTATATCGTCTCTTAATTTCTGTTTTGTAACCTCCGTAGCTGTCTTCAGTGAATCATAGCATATATCTCTACTCTGAGAGCATATCGGGGTATGATTTTTCCCTTTGTTTCCCACTTTCCCACAATGGAAACATGCAAGTTTCAGCATTAATCCTTTCTAACGTGATTCCAGTCAGCCCTTTAAAAGCAGAATCCAAAAGATTATTTGTACTGTTTCCATTCCCTATTGTGGCACACAGTTTTCTTGCTGAAAGGATATCTGTCTAACTATGCACACAGAGATGAATACACATTCGAATCATAGATACACATCAATATAACACACATCACAGACTGGAAGTATATTATTAAAATTAATTGCATTACAGAGAATAGATGTATAGACAAAACTGCTGAGGTTCTCGACTCTACTATTCCAAGGTGCCTTAATACTCGCCGCAAACCTGCCATCCCTTTGTAATGCAGTCCAGAGATACCTAATCTGCTTGCTCTCTTCCACCGATGTAAATCAGCAGCATAGTTGTCTGTGGAGGAGCGGAGTCTGTGGGGTAATCTTGGCCTGGTGGGTTATCTATCTGTAGCTGCGTGCACAGTGGGTCTGCTCACCAAATTTTTAGCATGCGTATCTTCTCGGGCTCTTTTCCAGCAGGGGGTTAGAAAGCAAGAAACAACAAAACTGGTTTAATGCACCAGGTATATCAGAGCAGCTCATTGTGAAACCTATCACCGCACAGGATTGTTATGATAATAAACGCGGGTGAGCTCTGGTTATTACATGCACAGCCCTGTACTAACTGCTCCCTACCGCTTGCCCGTTCTCTCACTTTAGCAACACCCCACACACCTGTTCAAATAATATTACTATTACCTCGTGTTGACACCACATCCACCCTTTCCTTTCATATAATAAGAGCTCCCGGTGAACTGTAAATGGAAAGCTTGCGGTAGCAGAAGCTGATTGTTTACCTGTCTCCAGTTTGTTGCCACAGATACTTGCTTGGGAGAAGGGAACAAAGATCAGTTTGACATCCTTGTTAAGCAGGATTTGCCCCCCACCTTACCCACAAAAGGTTACGAGTTGCTATTCAGGCCTGAGCTCCGCAGGTGTGCCATCACACCTGTCTGAAAGAAAACAACATACAGTTTGTTTCAATATGGCTATTGCCCCAGCAAAATAAAGAAGATCTTGCCCTGCAACACAGACACAAGCATTTGTTTTAATATTTCAATGAATCCAGGCAAACACAGACGGATATCTCTGTTTATATTTAGCGTTCAAGCCGAACGTGATGCAAGCGCCCCCAGCAATCAATGGCAGTGAGCATCCGACCCTGCCATGCCTGCTAAACTCATGGCAAAACTCAACTCAAAACCCATATTGCGACAGGAAAGAGGATTTTATAACTCTCTGGGTGTTTATGCCAGGCCCTAATCCCAAACCCACCGAGATGAACAGGAGACCGAATCCAAAGCCAAGGTGGGACAAGTTTGGCCTCACGACTTATTTCCTTCACCACTTAGCCCTGCCGGAGCTGCTGCTGCTGCTATTGGCTTGCACATAACTCTTCATATGGTTCTGGAATAAAGGAAAGTTAAAAGCTGCGAGCCCTGGTGCTGTTCTGCTTGGCCAAAGGCTGCGCCCAACTTCTTATGCCAGTGACAACAGTGTAGGTCTGGAGCAAATTGGTAAAAAAATGGTAAAACCTAGCTCCCAGCTGAGGCCTGGACGAGGCATAATGGGATGTTGTCCATGCAGAGCAGAGCACTACAGAGCCCTAACTGTACCCTTTCATTTATGTGAATTTGCCATTCAACATCTGCTGAAGGTGATGGAAAGACTTTGGTGGGCATTTGATCAAGAGCTGAGTCACTGGAGTTTCCAACGCTTTAGGTAGAAGCGTTTTTCACCAAAAAAGGGCTAACAAGAACAATTTGCCCATTTTCCAGCTAAAGCAGTGCTCTATTTCTATTGCTTTACATTCTTATTAAAAGCCTTATCCATAGCTGCTTCCATTATGGTTTAAAGAGCGTTGTTTGTAGTCAGCTGTAAGAAGGTGTCCCTGCATTTACGAAGTGTGGTAGATGCATAGTGCTAGTTGGTTTGGAAAGAGTTTATATACTGGGCTGCAACTTATGTAGAGAAATGTCCTTGAGGCAGGGAGTGTATTTTATTTATTGTTTTATTTATTGCATATGCCAAGTAAATGGAATCCCAAATTATGAAGATACAAAACACAGTGTGGGTATTTATCAGCACTGAATGTTTTTATGTGCTCCAAAACAACCTGGGGTTTCCCAGCTGACTGTGAGCAGCTTGCTGGTTTTGAAGATCTAGCACCTTTGGAACCAAAGGGACACGCTGAATTTTAAGCACTCGGAAAGAGAATTAATTGCATGGACAGCAACATTTTCCTTTTTTTTTTTTTTTTTTACGCTCATCAATAGCAAATGATGAAGCCTCTGGGGGATATTAACACAAGTAAACTAAACACAGGAGTGGGACTGTTTAAACAAGGTGAGACAAAAGCCTTCATACTACAAGCAAATGACTTTGATAGCAAATTTTTTTATGTTTCCACCTCTATTGTTGCAGACGTCTGCATTTAAATAGGAACTTTATCTTTCTCGGCCCACGTTCTCCTCCTTCATTAGCCTTCACTGAGGTCACAGGCCCTCTTATCTGGTGGGCTACTCCTGCAAGGGCCTGGGAGCTCTGCAGGGCTCTCCTTGCAGCTTTCTGCTGAGGTGGGGATAGAACTTCTGCCTGCTCCCCCCACCCCCTGGGAATAGAAAAGGATTTGCCCTGGCTAATAGCTGCAGAGGCATGAAGTCATCTGTGTGCATGCCTTCATTCACCCATGGATCACATTGCCAGGTGCCCTGCACCTTCACACCTGCCCCCGGCTGCGCTTGCTGCCTGGCAGGGAGCCCCCAGAGCTGCACTCCAAAAAAAAACCCACCCGAAACCCTGAAAAAAACCTGCTGGCACTTGAAGCCCTGGGACAGCTCACAACCCAGTGCTCCTACTTCACCTGGTGAGCCTGTCCTGTACATGGACCAGGAAACTGCTTCTTCAGTAAAGCCAGAGAGAGCAATTTCATTTTGCACCACTGCTCCCCCAGTGCTGCGATAGTCCTGCGAGGATCCCCCAGTCTCTGGACAGACACAGCAGAAGTCAAAGGGAAATGCTTGGCCCCTGGCACCCTGTCCCCCTGCCCCTCTGAGGCCAGGCACTGCTGCCTTCCCAAACCCTCCCGAGGATCCATTACGTGCACTGCAGCCCACACACATAACCCGCTTCTGGCCCTGCGTGTTTCCAGGGCTGGTCGAAAAGGTAGAGAGAGGAGTCTTAAAAACCTGATCCGAAATGGATGTGTGTTACAGTCTCGTTCATTTGAACTATTCTTTCCTGTTTCCACATTTTCATGGGGATCTTTCCAACCTGCTGAAAAGGCTGAGCGATATTAATTTTGAAATATTCTAAACAAGATATAGATGTTAGACTGCTACTAATACAGACATTGGCATCTCTGAATGAAGAGATAGCCTGTTGAATAAATAATACATACTAATAAATGTCTGAATAGGAACTTACAGGATAAACTGTAACAGCTTCAAAGGAGTCATTGATCTATGGAGTACATAATATGCATGTTAAAAGTCATTGGAATATTTATTTACATGACACACGGCTCGGAAGAAGCCATTATGGTCCTTAAGTAAATTATACATGTTGTGAAAATTGTCAAAGTGCTTCTTTTACCAGAAATGAGTGTATCCTGTCAGTTGAAAAACACATTATCTTTGAGAAAAAAAAAAAAAAAAAAAAAAAGCAAACCCAAGGCCAAAAAAAGGTTAAAACAAAAAAGGGAAAAAAAAAAAAAAAAACAAAGGGAAGAAAATAAAAACCAACCCTCGTGCCATGTCAAAGCGTGTTCCATGCCCATCAAAGGAAGAAAAGCCCGAGCTGCCCTGCCCCGTGTCCTGCTCAGCACTGCCGTCGCACTTCGTGCGGGGAGGGCTGCGCGCCCCGGGCTCTTGCGGAGGGGCTGCTCAAGTCTCTGTGTGCCAAAGTCCTGGGCGCCAGCTCTTCTCCCTACAGGCCAAGAAATGACACATGGGGACTAATTCGTTCCAGCCACTGCCGTGTCCTCTACTTTGAAATAAACTGCCAGAAGAGCGCTCCGCTTCCCCTGCCCGCGTCCCTCGGACCGCGGGGGGAGACAGCCGGGGTACCACGGCCCACCGGCACTGTTCTCACCTTGGTGTACGGGGAGGTGCTTTTTATGGCTGTTCTTACAAGTCCCCAGCTGCATCGGCGCGGCTGAGCGCTGGTTGCAAATGGTCTTGCCTCCCCTTGCGTACCTTCAAGGGAGGCAAAACGGGGGGAAACGTTGCCTTGCAATACTTTGTGCACCCGCAGCCAGGCCCATCGCTCACCAGCACCTTTCTGATTACTTCAGTTCTGTGCCTGTGCCTGAGCACAGCGCTCGGCAGGGTTTGCACCGCTCCTTCCCCAACGCTCTGCGGGTGACACGGCTCTTTTCCGGCAGATGTTTTTCTGAGGAGGAGGGATGCCAACTTAGAAAATCCCCGCTCCTGCCCACGTTGCTGTGATTGCACAGCAGTCTACGCCATAGCTTGGCCCCTGGGAATTTTTTTTTCCAGGCCGTGAGGCGGAAAAGAGTTTTTGTCAAGGAGGCATGGCCAGGATGGTGGCTGAGAGACGGGCTCTGGCCCGCGCGACGCTGGCGCTCGGCTGGCAGCTGCCCGCAGCCGAGCTCCCGAGTGCTGCGCAGCCCTGGGGTACCGGGTCCCCAGCTCGGCTGAGACGCGCTCCGAGGGCTGATGCGTGCGTGCCCACTTTGGGCATTTGGGAAAGCAGGCTCTCCCGGTAGGCACAGCGTGCAAGTTTTCTCTTACACAGGAATAAGAGTAAAGGATGGATTTTCTAATGCAAGAGAGCAAGCAGTTGTACAGGGCGGGGGGGTGTGTGTGTGTGTGAATATATTTAGCCTGTGTTTTCAGATCACATGTTCTGTGACTGGAGAGCAAAATGTTTTCAATACTGTTTTGGAAGCACGCTATTTAGTATCACAAGCATTACTATTGGAGAAGCCAGTAAAGTGTGTTGCATCTAAAACAATTACTTGAATTGCTGGTACAGTGGTTTCTTCTTTCCAACTGCAAAGGTTTCACAAAAATGTGACTTCTACAGCTACAAAAGCATTGAAAATACAAATCATAGTAAAGTGCTGCTCTGCATTTGCATAAACCTGTTTATCCTATACATGGTTTATTCATTAACTCTCAGAACAACCAGCAGGACAGCTATGGCATTCCTTATGACCGCTTTGCTTGTGGCTGAAAATGAAACAACTGCTTAAAAGCAACACTACGTGCTTTAGAAAGTGAAAATAAGTACCATTCCCATGTGAAACAGCGGGGGAAATGTAGCTATCACCGCAAGAGCTGTCATTTGGCTTTCACATGGAATGACCACCTCCTATCATTTGGAAATTTCAGAGGGGCGTCCCAGCACCCGCAGGGACTGGGACCTCCGCACCACAACTCGCCAAAACACACATGCGGCATTAGCAGCATCCGTTGCTGCGCTCTGCAGACAGCATTTGAGTTAGGGACGGAAAAGACCTGGGTCCCCCATCTATTCCTCCTCAAGACCATTTTCTAGTCCTTTACAATTTGTGTCCCAAGCAAGAGAGTCCGCACAGCCGCAACCAGCAATGTGTTTCCCTATCGGCTCCTCCTTAGGAAGGCTTTCCTGGTAATCACCCCAGTTTTCCCTGCGTTTCCTTTCTTAGCCAAAACATAATCCCCATAACAAAGATGAAGTAAAAAACATGAACGCATTTTGCCTGCTTCATCTCTCTCTGCTTCTATAAAGATAAGTACATGTTGCCACTGGTACATTACAAATGGAAAACTGGAAGTTTGTTTGACAGCCGGCGACTTGCTCAAGGTCACAAAAGAGCCTCAGTAGCAGAGCTGGGAACAGAATTTGGTATCCTAATTCCTAATCTGGCAGCCTCACCACAACTCTCATCACGCAATCAAAAAGCTCCTTTTAAGGAATGCTTTTGTGACTAAGAGAAAATCTAAGGCATTAGAAGAAAAAGTCCTTTTTATTTGCCTTTGTTCAAACATTTACGCCTTTTGCTATACGGAAAATATGATTTAAGCAAGATATAGGAATNTTTGAGTGCTATATGCAGGCTTTCACATTTGTCAAGAATACCATGCAACAGGAAGAATTTTCACAGCTCTTTACTGAGACTTCATTTTCTAAAGGTCCTAACTTGTTGCACTGCAACAGCTTTTCAAAAAGCAAACCCAAATCCGCAAGCCGCTAAACTCAACGGGAGATTGCCCTGACCTGAAACAATCCGGGATTTGGTACGCTCTCCCTTGAAGAGTAGTTCAGTGATTCATCAGCTCTCCCAGGACACGCCAGCTTTGATATGTAGAAACTCTACAGGTTAGTTTCGTATTTTAAGACAGCACCTTTTGCTCGCTTCCTCTTCTGTGTAACAGGGTACTGTAATTTGGCAACAGTGGATAGAAACAAATGAGGGCATTGAGAACTAATGTTACTGAAAAGCTGCATACAAAATAAGCTGAGCTATACAAGCTAGAGTAAGCATGAGACTACAAATATTAGCAGGATAAACAAAGAAAAAACAAATGTAAATTTAAATTGTTCCTTTGGAAAAACGTTGCCTTTTCTATTTTTTAAACACAGTAAGAATTCCCAAATTGCAGTAAGAAAATCCTATTGATAGCGTTCTTACTGTCATCGAACTAGCTGGAGACACAGGAAGAGAGGTTCGTGACTTAATATTACAAGAACATGTATTTTGCTTATTAAATACTATTATGATAACATCTGAGCTAGGGGAAAACCACATGGAGACTCACTCCCAATCCCTTAAATCAGGGCTCAGCCTGTGAAATGTCCCCATCTTCAAAGCATTTGCAGTGACAGGAGGCCTTATGGCTGCAGATATGTTAGCTACTTTTTGATTTCATTTTTTACACTATTTTTTTTCATTAAGAAAATGTTCATCTTGTTGACATCACTGTTGTAGTCAATA
Organism: Anhinga rufa; assembly: GCA_013400875.1. NCBI lineage: Eukaryota > Metazoa > Chordata > Aves > Suliformes > Anhingidae > Anhinga > Anhinga rufa. The sequence continues at coordinate 1,634 of VZTV01075250.1, read as the reverse complement.
GCTAATGACCCCAGCAGTTAATTTCCTTATAAATATTTAACTTAATAGAAGTCATCCCTTGGGTTATAGCACTTTTGACACTTGCATAATCTGAAACAAATCCCCTCTTTTTTTAGTCAAACAGACCATGTTACACACACAGTTGGCTAGCTATTTACAAAGCACCCAATTAAATCCTACTTAATTCTCCCACTCTGAAAATCCCGTTTCACCAGCGCGCAGGCTACCGATCACACAAGATGAGCATCTTTCACTGAGCCTGGACACGAGTTTCCAGTCTGCAAGACTTGATTGTGCAAAAGCCTGCTGTAAAATGAATTCGCCCATCAAATGGCATGTACAAAAAAAAAACAAGTGAAGAGAACGTGCAGATTCAGAGGATTGAAGAAATAAGCTGAAGAATCACAGTTAAAGACAGGTAAATCTAGTTTAATGTTCACATGTAGTAGTTACACATCACAGAGATTAAACAGGATTTTAACTGTAACATAGCTGCAGTGAAATGAAAGTCATTTTGTACTAGAAAAATAATCTCAAAGCAGTTATCCGATTTTTGGTCTACTTAAGTTCATTTTAAGATGAATTTACATCACTGATCATAATGACTTTGCCCAAGTGCCCTTCTGCAGTTCGGTATTAATACTCTTTGGACGAAGGAAACAGCAACTGGTTTTGTTAATGGTTTGCCCTTTGGTTGCAAGCAGAGAACTGTTTTCACTTTTTAAGCAATTAATAGGCTGTAGGAACACAAGTTTGCAGTAAAACCTTTTGGTGCTAAATGAAGTTCCAGAACAAATTTCTTCATCTGATGCAACAGCAGAATTTAAAAAAAAAAAAAGCTGATCAAAGATCTAAAGCGTCGCCCCCATAATGCAAAAACTAGATAGAATTTGGTTTTCTATTCTCAGTAAAAAAACCACTACATCTTACTGCTACTTTTATAGAATGCACTAAAAACGCCTGTGCCTAAATGACAGAAGTGTAGTCTCAAACTGTATAATACACTTACAAACATTTTTAAGTCTAAATTGAGGAAAACACGTTTGCGTGGACTCCAAACAAGTTTATTTGCAATTAGACAGCTCATGCAATCATGCAGGACCACTAGCTATAGCCGTTAACTTCCGAGTCTAAAGGACATTTGGGGACAAAAAAAAAACCGCCCTAAACATTCAAGATATTTCCATATCAGCAGCTCTGTACTCGAGCCGTCGTTTTCTAAAGAGATATTCCCACAGATTTTAAAAAAAAACGTACACACCTTTATAATATTTACAAAAAATATTTAATTAAAAATATTTTATAATTACAGTAGTCTATTAAAGCATATACTTTTCTCACACTTATAGAACATCTCTATATATACACAGTATGAAATGTCACTCATTTATCTATACAATATGTAACATTCCTGCAGGGAGAAGAAAGTTCCCTGGGCCCCAATAATAGCCATCTATTTTAAACAATACATGTCAAATATATCTACAAATGCTCTGGGAGATTAGTAAAGCTTCAAGATTCAGCTGCTCGGTCCCTTAAAGAGTTACAACGCTTCTAAAGTCTGGTTTAGGCTCGGTCCTCTATCCCGGGGCAGGGTGGCAACTTTTTTTCCTGCTCGAGTCCGACAACCTCCT
>VZTV01075236.1:0-26356 GCA_013400875.1 Anhinga rufa | reverse complement strand
TTTGTGAAGCAAATTTCCATGGAGTCCTGACAATTTAGGCTTCTCACACATGTAGGGAATAGCTGTGCCAAGAAAGTCTACTACACAGAAACCTCAGGGGTATGTTGAATTTGTTGTGGGTGGGTCCCCAACATGTGATCTTAGCAGCACGAAGGGTGACATACACAGAGCATATTGGATATGGTGTGCATGCCAAAGTCCCTGCCACAGCAAATCTGGCAGGTTTGATGCTATTTCACAGCTGCAGGCCAAGCTTACCCAGGGATCTCCAAGCCTCCCCTTCATACATGCTGCTTATATCCCAGGGNAGGGTACGAGAAAAAGTAATGGCACTAGTCAGAGCCTGTAGAGAGGCATGGGGGTCTTCTGCTCCTCCAGCGCCAGGACGAAGTGATAAAATAGATGTGTGACTGTATCTCCAAGTCAGGGTGCCCTGCTCTCCAGCTCCTGTAAGAGCTCTGCCTGTATCAACATGGGGACACTTGTGACTTTTGCTCGAGGGGCTGTCAGTAATGGTTTATTCCAGAGTCCTCTCAGAATAAACCCATGGAAAGTAAGTTTCTTAATTCAAAAAGAAAACTATAAGCCCCAGGAGGAGAAAAAGGGCTTTACCATCCCCTCCTGAGCAGGAGCATGAATGTGTCTGCAACATGCCAGGTCAGACAGGCAGAGAGAGCAGAAGAGCTGAGTTAGTCCATGCAGCCTGGGCTAATATCCTGGCGTGGTATGAAACTGAGCCAGGTTATGGACACTGTAAGGGGCTGCAGGAAATTAGGAAGAGAAGAAACAGCTCTTGTCTTCAAGTTCTAATTAAATTTCTGATTCAAAATGCTCCTCTTAAAAGCTGTTCTGTAGTAATGACAGTAGTATACTCAAATTCAGTATCTTTGGCGGAGGAAAGAAGCCAGCAAAGTCTATTGTAATGTAAACGCTGTATTTCAAGAGGGGAGCTACATAAAAATAATGAAATTTGTTTAGAAGAAACTAAAAAGAACAGCTCAAGAGTAAAAAGTATCTATTGATGGCATGAAAATTCTTTAAAGACAGTGTGTGGAAGACTCAGAGGAAACATATATCACTTAACAGGTACACCAAAACCAGCAAAATAGCCAAAGAGTGTTGAAGTTTTCAAAGACCAGGAAGTAGTAGCACTCTGGCAAGAGCCAAAAAGTGACTTTGAGGAGCAACTTGCTAAAGGCATCATAAACTACTAATAAATCCTTTTTAAATTCATGAAGAACAGAACAGTAGCCAGAAAATGTAGCACCAATAGCTGACCAAGGTATAAAAGCTGCTAGGAATAGAAGGGCACAGCATTAAAGCTAAATGAAGGTACTTAGGGATGTGCTTACCCATCCTGATGGCACATGAAAGAGAGGAACTGTCTCAGACTTACAAGTCAGTAGAAGAGGCTTTTGAACAACTCAATAAGATGAATAGTAACAGATCAGCAGAGATGGGAGAAATTTACCTAAGAATTTGCTGAAATACTAACCATGAAGTGGAGCATCTTGCAAAAAAATTTCCTTGGTACAAGTGAAAAAGTCAGTAATAAGCACTACATGATTTCCTTTAAAATTGTATGGCCCAGATGTGAGAAACTGCAGATCAGTACACTTGATCTCCACTGCAGGCAATCAGTACAGATTATAATGAAGAACAGAATCAGCAGAGAAGTAACAAACATGATACAATGATGAAGAGCTTCAATGCAGAGAAATCCATTGGAGGATTCTGGAGGAATCAATGAATAATCGAATAAGGACTGGGATTTTCAAGAAACTTCTAACAAGCTGCTTCACTGAAGCAATGGGATAAGAGGGAAATCTCTTGAATTGACTAAAAACTCATTAGAAGAGGAAGAAATGGGCTGGAATAAATGAAAGGAGGTCCCAGGGCTCTGTGCAATGACTTGGACTCTTCAGCATATTCATAACAGATCTAGAGAAGGGACTGTGTAATAAGGGGCCGTAGTCTGCAGATACTTTATTATTCATGAGAGTAGAAAAGAAAATTTACTGAAGGCAGTTGTAGAAGGACCTAATTGTACTGAATGACTGTGCAATAAAGTGGCATGTGTAATTCAAATGCAAATGGCTACATAGAAAGTCATGCACTTTCTATGGGGAAAGTGTGGGGAAAAACGGGCTTAACTTCGCACACACAGTGATGGCCCTTGAACTACCTCCCAGCACTATAGAAAGGCAGCTGGGAGTCAGAGTTGAACAGCTCAGGGCTCTACAGTGGGCCAAAAAAGCCCATTGAATGTAAGGAATTATCCATAAAGGAAGAGAAAAAGAAATAGAAAACACTATTTTGCCACTACATAAATCCAGAGTGCTCCCACATTTCAGTGCACACTTCTGATTGCCTGGTCACAAAAAGGCATGGCAGAACTAGAAATGGTTCAGAAAAAGATAAGCAGAAGGGCTCCATATTAGTAGTTCAAGTCAAACAGAGCAAGATTAAAATCTTAAAAAGAAAACAGACTAAGACTAAAATCCCAAAATGAGATGACTGAGAGGGAACGTGACATGGGTCAATGAAATGAGGAAGTATATAGAGAAGTTCAATAAGAAAGAATCATTGAGAGTTTCTCAGCCTCCAGCAGTATGTTGTCTTCAAATTAAATAGTCAGGTAGCAGGTTCAAAACAATTAAGAAACTATGGTTATTCATATAATGTGCAATTAACCATGGCATTCCATGCTGTGTGATGTCATTGAAGCTAACATATCATCACATAAATATTTAACCCATGTGAATGTTTTACCCATGTTCAGAGCATGAGATCATTACCTCAAAGTGGGCATGCCAGCCAGCCTGGCAGCTCACACCTCGCTCTGAGCTCCCTGAGGAGCCACAGTGGCCTCTGGAAACCAGACACCTGTGTAGTGGGAAGGTTCCAGAGTCCACAGGGGGGGCACATGTCCTGTGTGGATGCCCAAGAGACACCCAAATTCAACACCTGGCAGAAGCTGCCTGGCCTCAGTGACTCTTTCTTCAGCTGGTGAACATCTGGTGAAGGGCTCAGTGTTGGTTTTTGGTTAAGTGTAGGTTTAATACAAAGCTCCTAGCATGGAGCATGGCTTCTTTCTGGGCTGTTGTGCTGGTTTTGGCTGGAGTAGAGTTAATTTTCTTCACAGTAGCTAGCATGGGGCTGTGTTTTGGATTTGTGCTGGAAACAGTGTTGATAATACAGAGATATTTTTGTTACTGCTGATCAGAGCTTACAGGGTCAAGGCCTTTTCTGCTCCTCACCCCTTGCCACCAGCAAGGAGGCTGTGGGTGCACAAGAAGTTGGGTGGGGACACAGGCGGGACAGCTGACCCCAACTGACCCAGGGGATATCCCACACCATGTGGAGTCATGCTCAGCATATAGAGCTGGGGGAAGAAGGAAGCAGGGGATGTTCAGAGAGATAGTGTTTGTCTTCCCAAGTCACCGTTATGTGTGACGGAGCCCTGCTTTCCTGGAGACGGCTGAACACCTGCCTGCCTGTGGGAAGTGGTGAATGAATTCCTTCTTTTGCTTTGCTTGCATGTGCAGCTTTTGCTTTCCCTATTAAACTGTCTTTACCTCAACCCACGAGTTTTCTCACTTTTACTCTTCCAATTGTCTCCCCCATCCCACCAGGAGGGAGTTAGCGAGCGGCTGTGTGGGGTTTAGCTCTCAGCTGGGGTTAAACCATGACAGCTGTCCATGCTTGTGTGTGTTTGGCAAAACAGGTGATCTGTTAGAAACAGAGCACAGCATCTCTGACTGAGAGCAGGGAAGATCTGATTCAGCAGACATACTCTTAAATTAGCGGGCATTGGAGCCAGTTCAATACTCCATCTATCTCATTTAACTGGGAAGGCTCTCTTCTTCTTAATAGAGCATTTGTCCATTTTAGTAAGAAAAGTATCAAATTTATGCTGTGGTGCGTTGGTTCTTCTGGATGACCGCCACACTTTAGTGAGAATGTCGGTAAATCACATTTCCATTTCATTGGGCAAGGCAACTTTTTGAATATGATAATCAACTTGTTCCTCCCACACAGCATGTTCAGAGGGAGGCGAAGCACTCTGGGGGAGACACAGCAATGTAACCTTGAGGCACACTGTGCAGTCAATGCACAGCCCTCTGCTTGCTGAATGCACTGGTATCTACACCATGTTGTTTCACCTGTCTAAGAGGAGGCAAAGATACCATGCAGGGGTTGTGTAGAGTGGCATCTTGCCATGTGACAGCATCAAAAAGCAGGATGAGATCTGGAAACTGGAAGCTATGTCCTGACAGAGTCAGTCTAGAAACAAGGTCTAATGAGGCTAATTAATCAGCCAAAGTCTTGGCTTAGGCTGGCAATAAATCAGCTATCAATTGAAGGCCTTTAAAAATAAGATGGTAAATGCCCTAAGACAATTTCCTAACCTGGCTTCAAACATTAGAAAGACAAGGCCAGGATAATGAAATGAGGTCTAGAGTGCAATCAGCCTGTATTTCCAGGCTTGTTTTCCCAATTGACACTGCACTACCAGGAGAAAACCCTTCCCTCCTTGATGCCTCAATTTTCAAAAAAATAACTGAGGACCCAGAAAGCCAGGGTGCATGCCGTAACAGATAAGTAGCAAAGCAATGAGCAAGTGAATCACACCTACTGGCTGACAAAGCCACAGCCTGGAGAAGTAGGTATGGACCCCTGTCCTTTGTCTGAAAAGTAACAAGGGGCATCGCTATGGATCTGAATAACTTCAATATTAAACTTTTTGCAGCATTTTATTTCAGAAATCCCACATTAGCTCCCAGGGCAGCACTCTGGCATGGAGTAATGAGATGTTTGCATATGGAAATGGGGGCAAAGGAGCAGAGAGGGCATTTCCCCTCCCTTTAGAGCAGCAGTGGTTCTGACTGTACTGGTCTCAACTATATCTGGCACTTGCATTTCAGGAAGGAAGCTGGAAACACAGAAAGGGTGGATAAAGAGCCATAAAAGGATGTAATTACTGGACAAAAAGAACGCTAGAGTGATGTGAAGTGCTCAGTCTGTCTTCCTTTTAGTAAACAGACTGAAAGCTGTCTTGATGAAGGATAAAGTTACCTTATGGAGAGAAAACAGAGTGCTGATGGGCGGGTTTTTTCTTGCAATGAAAGACAAAACCTGAATCCATTCCTGCAAGCTAAAGCCAGGCATATTCAAACTGCAAGCCAGGTACAGAGTCTCAGCAGCAAGAGAGACTTGGCATGGAGCAAACTATAGAGAGAGTGGGATGCTCTCTTTGCTGATATCTTCAAATCACAGTGCCTTCTGGAAGATTATGTCTCTGTACGTAACTAGTGGCCACAGACCTAGGATTAAGGCTGGCCCTAACTGTGAGTGTGGGGTACAGAACAGGAAGGGCAGCAACACACTCCACAGTCCTCCAGGGTAAGAGCTGAGTGCCTGAGAACCTTTTCCTTCCTCAGGATGGATTTCAGCAGCAGGTGGATCTACGTGTAGGTGTGTGTCCTGCTCTGATCCTCAGGCTCCGTGTTTGGGCAATGGGACAGATGCATCCCTTACCTTTGGTCACTAAGTGCTCATTCATTCACCAAGCATTTGCTCCTTTAAGACAAGAAATCCTACAGCCTTGCCAACTGCCAGTTGCTAATAATGCTTCTCTGGGCAGAAATTCACAGCAACCGCCATCCTCAGCTGTCTCCACTGTCCCTCTGCATGCTGGCACCATGAGAGCCCTTCCCAGAGGATGCTCACTGCTTGCTTTACAAGTGCACCACCCGCTCTTCCAGCTGCCATCACTTCAGCTGCTCCTGCCTTCTGCATTCTCCCTCTACCAGGAGCAGAGCTCTTTTCCCTCAGGGACTCTCCCTGCCCAGAGTGTTACCCAAGCCAGAGAGTGGTGGAGACCAGGATCACTGATAGCAGCCCCAAAGGAGCTACTGACCCCCTCAAGGCAAAAGAGGAAGGTAGAGGTCCATGAGGATGATCTTGTGAGGGAATTTTGAAAAACACAGAACCTAAGGTAGTTGTGGATTAAACTGCACTAACTGCCTCGAAGGGGATGAAAGGTTCTTGCACGGGAGGAGGGATGGTCTCTTTGACATGTCTGGGAAGAGGATAAGCAGAAAGGGAGTTCCAGGCTGAAGGTGAAGACACTATCTTGGTAGGGCCAGGCTGTGTGAGAAAGTTGTGGTAGCTATGTGCCTGTCACCAGAGACCTGCAGGCCAAGCTAGACAAACGTGTATGGCTCTGGGACTGCTGGTCTCATCCTACCCTTATGACCTGCAGCACTTTCAAACTGGCAATTAATGATCTCCATCAGCCAGCCCCTGTGCAGACCAACACAGATGATGACAGCTGTCACTAGGCACGTTGAAGGAAATACTACAAAACCCTAAAACAAGGCAAAGCCTTCAGCTGAAGCTCCTAGTCCTCAGTAAACAGCAGCAGCAGCAGGGGTGGAGGGAGGTCTGTCCTTTGGCACCAGGGCCTGGCCCCTGAGTGACAGAAAATAGAAACCTCCTGAAATGGCTTTCATTGCCTGAAGATTTTGCTTGCTGAAACAATCAGCCAAAGCCATGGACGGTCTCTGCCAGGGACTCTTCAGTCCATTTGGATGGCTGAATCAGCAGAGGTGAAGGAGGTCATAACATCATGACCCAGCACTAGTAAAGTGCATCATAAAAACTTCATTAACAGACATTTGGTGCCAATACTGAGGCCTCTTCTACAACCTGCTGCAGCACAGCAGGCTCCTTGCTGAGCAAAGGAGGCAGGCAGAGTCCAGCCTGCAGCTCCCAGTTCTGGCAGGTAGCTTGCCTGGGTGAGATCAGGGCAGGACTCCTGGGACCTCACTTCTGCTCTGCCAGGAGCCCTTTACACAACCTTGGGCAGGCTTCCTCTTGCTCTGGGAAATTTGTCCCCAAGCGGTCAGGGCTGAAGTCCCTACAGTCCAGGGCTGGGGTTCCTGTCCCATGCCACATTGCCCCCCTGGAGCGATGGCGAGATGATGCCATCACACTGGATCATTACACAGCCATGGGAAGTAACTCTGCTTTTGCTCCCACTGCTCTGACAGTGGCTCCCTGTTAGTGGCTGGGCTGAGTAAGGTCCCAAGTACAGCTCTTGCTCCACCCAGCCCATGGACTTCTTAGCAAGGGACAGACTCTGTTTCTGCTCTTATGTTGGCAAGCACCAAATACCAGATTGTACTTGGTTCTTCTCTCTGCTTGGAAAGGACAGGATTGGGAAGAAGGTGTCTCCTGGGGGAGACTCAATTTTACTCCATCCTGGAGATCCTGTGCAGGGCTAGGATCTCTTGGGTGTTCTTTGGCCCTCTGTACTGAGTTTGAAAGCAATCTGGGAAAGGGATTCCCAGTCATTTCCATGTAGGAGGCAGTTTCAGACCACGTATCCCAAGAGGATCAGACTTCAGGAGAAGCAAAGAAAAACTGGGAACCAAACATGCTTCATCAGAGTCTCCTTTCTGCAGGGCCACAGTGTACACCTCTATCACCAACCCCAGCCAGCTCCCTGCCTGCTTTTGGGACCCTGCAGCCCTGAAGCAGCCAGAGAAGCACTAAGTTCCTGGACTCCAGGAGGTTAAGAGAAAATTATGGCTCGAACACTCTACAGACAGACAACAGAAGAGTTCAGTGTCCTTCACCTTCTGCTCTCTCTGCCTTGAACTTGCTCATTTTTCCAAGACAAGGGTCTTCTGGCATAGCTGGGTCTCTACACTATTGACCAGTGGGTATCAACTGCCACGCTATGGAAGAATCTGAACTTCTGCAGCTCTGGGAGGGGAAGAGCACAAGCCCCCGTGACCAGCCCCTCAGCACACTGGTATCAGTGTGAGCACCCTGCACAGCTGTGGTTGGACTCAGCCCAAGTCTGTCCCCTCCCTGCCAGCAGCTCTGCCCTTTCTTCCCAGCTCACTGCCAAAGCAGGTTAAGGCTGCTTTGATGGGGAAATGTGGGTCCTTGGAGCTGGTGAAAAGGAAGGGAGCTTGGTATGGCAGAGAGGGCTTCCTCCACCATGGGGCCAGCCCCCAAGGAGAGGGTCAGCCTGAAGGATAACTACACTTATCCAGACAGCCTGGGGGACAGCATATGCTGACCAATCTGCTGTGTGTTTTGAGAGTGATAGTTTTGTTGGTGGTGTTTTGATGTTGGTGTCTCCAGGGAATGCTCTAAGCCCAGCTGAGTCTCTGGCTCCAGTCCTTGCTACAGCATCAATCCCTGTCTCCAAAAGCACTCTCCCATAGGGGTTCTCCTGCTCTTCATCTCAGGATAGAGTGGGAAAGAGTAGGAGGAAGAGGCATGCATGACACAGGCCAGCAAAAGTGACAGAGCCAGAGTGGGATGAGCTGTCCTACAGTTTCATTGGTGCTTAGTGCTGGGAGAAGAGGATTTTTGGCTCTGGCCAAGGCAGGAATGTGGTTTGCAATATCCATAAAAACACAAGGCCCATTGCACGGGACAGGTTTGTGTGTATTTCATACTGATGTCTCATACCCCTCTGTCTGCTGTCTGTTGGAGTCAAGAGCAATGCCTCCTGGCCATTCACAGAGACACTGGACTAGATATTGCTAGTCTCAAGGAGATATTTGCAACTTATTTTTCTTCCCTTCTGGAAACTGGTCACTGGTGTCCCTGCATCAGCACCTCCATACCAGTCTGTAGGAATAGCTACAAGAAGGCTTGCACTAGCCCACCTATTCTAGCACATTTTGCTATTCACTCTTCACTGCAAAGGTGGCATTAAGTGCTCATCTTCTTCCTGTCCTTTCCCAGCTAAACAGAGACTGTGTTTTACTTTTCCCCCCTTCTTCAACTAAGTAAACAGCCAGGAGCAGTCATCACTTGTGCTTGTTAGGGATGGGAAGCCATCCTTCCATCCTGCAGCGAGACCATGTGCATTAATGATTCCCTAGCTAGTTCAGGGCACATTCTGCATAATGAAATCAAGTTGCTGGGATGCTCAGCCTACACATGCACACACAATTTCATTAGCTGTCGGGTATAAAATGGCAACATGCCCTCAAAAATACAAATCTTGGAACCTTAAAAACATGACAGAACCTTTCAGTTCCACATTAAGAAAGCCTCAGATGTTTGAATCATGCTTCCTTGCTGTTCATGGCCAAAGGGATGCATCGTGCCCCACTTTCAACAGCTCTGGCCCTTGGGATTTCTCTGGGACCCTAGAGAAATCCTCTTCATCCTTTCTGGAACCAGAAGTACCAGTAGATCTGGGCTGAGCACAGTTGTTTGCCTGGGGTTTCAGGTGTCTTTTGAAAGCCTGCTATGGGAGAAAAGGGAAAGAGGGGTAAGCTGACATGCCAAGAACTCCAACAAGTTGGTATGGGACCTCCACAAAGACAGACCATCCCCAGACACTACACGTGTTATCTTCTGCATGTATTCCTATCATGAGAGTTAAATGCCATGGGTTTGTCCAAACTCTGGGGACCCAGATGGCTGGCACTGCAATAGGTGTGCTGGTCAGGGCCCTGAATGAATCTTTGTCTCCCCTCCCAGGGGTCTGCCTGCTGTCCTCAAGGTTGGCTCTGACTTACCGTGCAGCTGTATGAACTTGCACCAGGCTGCTGGGAAAACAGCTATGTGAAAAGTCTCCAAGAGCAGCCTCACAGGCTGCTCCCCACTTTGGGAGTCCCTTTGCCTGTGGCCCTCACCTGGGCTATGATTCTGGGTACTCCACTGATGCCCAGCCTGCTCACCTGCCTTCCAGGCTTTACCCCAGACCTGCTTTACCACTATGGACTTGTCTGCCAATCATTGGGCTCTTGGCTGACCCCAGTTCCTGTCACCAGGTATGCTCTCTTGTCTGGTTTGGACATTGTGGAGTGGCATCCTCCCTGGTGAGGACATGGTCCTGCCTGCTGGACTGTCACCCTCAGCATCCCTTTCCCTGAGGAGCAGCTGGCTTTGCTGTCCCTGCCAGTGTCCATTCTGCTCACAGAGGGCAGAAGGGAGGAAGTGGAGGTTGTGTGCTTGCTTCCAGCTGGCAGGGCAGGAGGAGCAGGAGAGGATATAGCTTTCCCACAGGTTTTCCACAGCTTTTCCCCAGATTGTAGGTTACCCCAGTTCAGGTAGCTGCAAGGAAGTCTGGGAAGAAATGTGCCTCCTCCCATCTGACTGGGGGAAACCTCACAGCCATCACAGTGGGTGTTTTTTGCAGATGGACTGTTTGCTGTACTGTCCTTGCCAGCGCCAGCTTGGAAGCAGTCCTCTGCACAGATTTCTCCTGGGAAAGCCTCCCACATGCCAAGTGAGGCAGGGTCCTGGGGTAAAATGGGTACAGCAGTGATCTGAAATACCATGGAGACCCTTGCCAGGCTGCACACCCATGGCAGCGCACAGCCTGGCATAGCTCTGTGTTTTGCTTGTTTCTGAGAGGTGACTTTGCAGACATCTTTGACTCTTTAATACAGCTTTCTTTGTGCATAATAACAAATAGCATGAGTGAGGTAAACATTAACGGTTACAGTATTTATGACCGTAATTTACGGCAGCTCTGCACAGCCACAAGGAGACAGCATGTGTGACAGATGCATAGTGCTTTCCGCTGTGCTTTGTCAATAGTAAACTTACTTTTGAATTATGTGTTTTTCCTGCAAGAGAGCAAGCGATTCATATTCATTTCAGTCCACATTAACCTTTGGTGGCCTCTGCCCAGAATGCACACAGGAGGCTGCAGCTGGCAATCGTGTCTTTTTCCTGCAGTGAAGCTATGGTTAATTAGTCCAAAGTTACCTCCCTGCCCTACTTTGGAAGTGACATTTACTCCTCAAGTCTCTCTGGCTGCTGAGCTTTAGCTCTAATTAATTTCCTTGCTGCTCACAATGGCCCGTGCTCCAAGCAGCGACTGACGGCTTCCATTGTAGGGGGAGCCTTCACCACCCGCTGAGCCCTTCCTGCACAGCGAAGATGCAGCCATCCTCTCTCCTTCCAATAATAGATGCGCTATTAATTGGCCTGACTCCCTCTGCCCCTTCCAGAAGATGCTTCTTCACCATCTGCAAAGCTTGAAGCAATAGCAAATGTTAACATACAATTGATGAAGCAATGGGAGTTTCCTCCAGGATGCTGCTTAGGCTGGCTAGCAGAGTCAGGCAGCAGCCATCAAGCACAAGAGACTTGCTTACACTTCCTGATCTGTCAGAGAAATGCCTAAAAATCTCAATCATGAGTACTTCTAATTGCCGAATGTATCAGAGCAAAGCAGTCGTGACCGCTCTGCTGCTACACATCTCAGGAGATAGGAGAACTAAGGTCCTGACAAGAAAAATCCCTTTAAGTACAGGGCAGACCCTGGAGAGGATCCCAGACCTTCAGAAGTCAAATCAAGTGATTCATCCAGTAGTGTGTGCTGCCTGCCTTTAAAGCTCTCTGCAGTGTTTGGTGCTGTTATCATGACCTGAAGATAAAAAGCAGGGAAATCACATTTCCAATGAAGGGAAATGAATGTTCCTCCTCTAAAAGAGCCTGAGCTTCTTTCATGAAAACCATGAGTACTTACTTTACTGTCTGTGGATGTGCTCTCTGCCATGCATACTTGGCCCTCTATTTGGCTGTCTCGCAGGTGTATTGGTTTACATTTTATAGATGGTTGGAAGTATTTTATGGGAAGAGAGAGGGAATCTCCCACAAATTTTGAGCAGTGGATGAGCGAAAGCATCCACTAAATCATCTGTAAGGCAGGAGGGAAGTGTGTAGCAAATGCTGTCATAAATCTACAGGGCTGTCATGCTCTACTACAGTCAACATGTCATGTGTTTACTTAAGTAACAGTTATGCCTTTGTTTCTGTGGGCTGCATCTTTAAATCTCGACTGCCTCTGTTAGAAACTCCTGGATTTCCAGTTGCCTTGTGCCTGCAGAGCGTGTGAAGCTGGGGAGGAGCAAGCCCCACATGAGGAAGAAGCCTCTGGCTGGAGCAGCCCCAGTTGCTTCTCTTCTGCTGACTACAGCTCTGTGCATGCCTGAGCCTTAATTACCTCCCAGACATCAGAGTCCTATTTAGTGGGGAGTTGCGCAACCAGCTCAGATACCTCCTAATGAGGGAAGGGATCATGCATAGTTAACAGGAGCAAGGGGGTCATCTCCTCCAGCACAGCCTCCCTGGGCGGGAGGAGCCCCAGTAGAGCCAAGCCAGGCACCTTGTCCACGAACACCTGCCAGTGTGCAGAGACCATCTCCTTCTGCAGGATTTGAGGACAAATCCATGAAACAAATGAGTACTTAGAACAGGGTATAGAAAAGATTTAGTCATCCAGGTCTGAATACCATAAGTCTAAGCAGCCAAATGCTCTACTTGATATTTGGGGTTCTCTGTGAATTAGGTGTAGATAGGCAAATGATTCAATGAGCTTGATAATTTAGCTAATTAATAGAGTGACCGATGCAGACCTGTACAAAGTGTGAAAATGCTGTGCCTGGCACAGATTTTCTACTTTGAGAAGCTGGACCTGTGGCTGGGATGTCTAGCTGGGTGTCAGGACTGCTTGTGAGTATGCTCATTTCCATGTCACTTGGGATGGGCTCAGGGAAGGGGATCTGCAGGGAGGAGATCCCCCCCCCATCTCATGCAGGTTTCACCCTGTCACAGGAATGCCCAGTGGTGACCCGGTCCACACCGAGTCTCAGCTCTGCCTGTTTATCCTCAGATAAAATGAAGCTCTCAGGTAGAAATGGACAATTGTTCAGGGAAGTTATTGTTGTCTAAAAGCTACACTTTCAGATCACTTGAAACCAGTCAGAAATACAGGTCAGGTTTTTCAAACTACTGTGTCAACAAAAAAAACCCCACAACATCTCCAAAAAAACCCCGAATGACAAAAGAAGAGGAAAACTTAAAAGCTTAAAATATGTCAAATATTTTGCTTAAGACAAAATACTTTTCCTCTTGAAATTTTCCTAAATTAATTCTTTAAAGATGTTTTAAAAGCCCAAGCTAAAAATAAATAAAAAAAAATTCTGGAGATCTCAGGTTCAAAAGGCCTGAAATTTGGACATAGGGATAGAAAGATCTTTTTCAACAGTCAGCATACCAAAACCAGTCCACTTACAGCTGTACTGCCAACTAAAACTCATATTACCCTATGCGTTCCTGCCTGGAGCTGCATCCTGCAGTCCAGGCCTGGATCCCTCTGCAGAGCCACTGTGCTGGGGTGGTGGCTGGACCTCCAAGTCCTTCACAGTCCCATGTTTCCCCTTGTGTAGCTGTGGCTTCCAGGAGGTACCATGACACATCAGACACACATTGACATCAGTCTGGTTTGGCAACATTTCAGTTAAATTTCTCACAGTGGAAAAATCTGCAAAATTAACTTTTCTCCCAGCAGACCTTCTTTGAGACAGGACCCCGCTATCTTGCTGGAGACATTCTGTTGCAGCATCTCAGCCAGATGCCCCTGGGGGACTTCAGGTTTGCCCCTCTCCTGCAACCTCTTCCTCCCTGACTCCACTGAGAAGCCATGGGAACTTCTGGGAGGGAGCAGCTGGGGTGGAGAAGGGCAGATCACTTTTGAGAAGGAAATCTTCAGTCTTTGTGCCACATCTAGCACCACCTGTCCTGTGGTGCTGCTTACCTCTTTCCAAGGACAAAACCTTCCACCTTTTGCTGTCGTGTGCACTGGAGGAGTTGTGGCTTCTTCCTTCCACCACCTGCTGCTTCCCCATGTTTCAGGATGGTCTCTGGAGGTGTCAGGAGCAGCGTCATATCCAGAGCTACCACCAAGGATATCAAGGATGGACAGCAGGACCTCCCCTACGAGAAACCCCTTCAAGCAAAGGAATGAAATAGAAGGTGGGAACCCCTTGCAGACACTCCTGTCCCCACTTCTCATTCACCATCTCCAGCCCCACTGCAAACCACTTCCCTCCAGTGGTGCGAGACCTGTCCACCACAAGTAGCTGCATTGCCATGCGGGGCTGGAGCAGGGGGCCAAGCCACCTGGCAGTGTGAAGCTGAAGCTCCCCAAGCTGTGGCAGGCACATGGGTTTCTCCCTCCACATGCTCCTGCAGCAAGGAGGAGAGGGGCAGGCTCCATTGTGCTGACTCCCACACCACTGAGCCAGCCTGCAGCCATTCTTTTTATTGCTGACGCTGCTTCCTATGGAAACAATTTAGTGCTAATAAGCTCCATTTATAATAGTAAGAAATGGTTCGGTGGAATAATTGTCACTAAATACCATTCATGGCTTTGTTGCTTTTCCTGCATGTTGCTAATTATTCTGCATCTGAAATAGCACCCAGAGAAAACACTGAATGCCAGTGAATAGGGTTCTCAGTGCTCAAAGAGGCTGAGGCAGAGTACGATTAGAAATATCAAGGCCCTAATCCACTAGACAATGCCCTCCTTACTGTATGTGTTTCTACAAAATCACAGCCTTTGCAAACGCTGGGGAAGTGCAGCATCCTCCACTGAACCTCAGGGTCCCAGCAACAATTTATGAGCAAGCTCTTGTCAAAGGGGTAGTGTTGCCTGATAGAAGATTATATGGACAAACTGACCCTCCAACCAATGCTAGAGCAGGGGGAGTGGGAATGAGAAGGGGGGGCTTTTCTGTGTTGAGGGTCTCACAGGAAGGGACAGCATGGCTCAGATCCCTTAATCCTGCAGATGTTCATGGTGAAGAGTTCCAGGCAGGAACAGATGCACAGTCCTTGGTGCCGTGTGGTTGCTCTGAACTGATGTCCTTTTACAAAACCCACTTGGCAGCACAATAGTGTGTTCTGAAAGCTATGCAGACAGGCACTGATGGGCACTGACTCTCTGAGTCAGAGACTGAAGGATAACATCAGTTCCCTGTTGCTTAGAAAGCACGGGGTGAGGACCAGGTATGCTCTCCTAACCATCCCTCCTGAAGAAAGACAGCTTAGCTACTGGGAAATCAGATCCATTACTGTTCCATTAGCAGTAACATAACCTCAGGGACTTTACTTACAGCATCAGGTCTGCATCTGGACTCTTGATCACCTTCTAGCTCAGAAGCTGAAATTTCCATGCGGTAGGCGAGGTTGCCATCAAACAGAAAGCAGCACACTTTGCCCTGCCTAACTTTATAATGCAATGCCATTCTGTGGCACAAAATGCTGGTTTGGTTTGACTGACCTACCAATGAGCCAGTCAAAGCAAAGATGGGTAGTTACAGTGCAAGTTAAGGCAACTAGCTTGCATCAGTCTCAGTGAGAAATACACTGACCAGCTGTGTTAGTCCTGAAGCTCCTGCCAGTAGTGGGACTAGTTGGCTGTGCAAAACAAAAAAAAAATAATTAAAAAACCCTAAAGAGGAACACTGGTGTATCTTATATCCAGACTCTGTAGCTCTGTTAGTCCTAAAATCCCTTGGTAAAGGTGTGATTGCCTTATGATTGATACAGCATCATCTGTATTTGGAGCTGAATGCCACTGTTACAAGCACACCACTCATTTTTTGACTTTTAATTTCCTTTCCATGTAGAAGACTGAAATATCTTTTCATTGTTCCACCCCAGAACTAAGGGCAAAGGCTCAATCCCTCTCCCCATGTGTAACATCTTAGCTACAAATGAAAAGTTTGCACTGAAGGAAACCAAACTGTTGTAACACACCTTTTACACACCAGCCACACCAAGTTCCAGCTAAATATTGTCAACCCACTCTATTGAACTGTTTTCCTCAATTACTCCAGCTGCTTTGGAAAGCTCTAACAAACCTGTGTGAAGACTTGCAGGGCTTTGCCTAGATGAAGCATCATGAGCTAAGGAGTGCCTAACCATTGGCAACCACTGGTAAAGAGCTCCAGAAAGCCCCAGCACCATCACCCAAAATTAAAAACAGCCCAGAGCACCTTGCACATCCCAGGCACCCTGAATTCCTCTGTTTCAGCAGCATCACTCTGTGATAGAAGAACAATTCTGGAAAGCCTCCTGGGCTGCTATGTCCAGCAGTGATAGTCCTGAAGTTCTTGATCCGACTACTGCTCTGTGTGGCAGACCCACTCTGCAAGGCTGAGCCTGAGCTGCGCCCACATGGGAAGAGGTCCAGATAAGCACTGGGTAGCAAAGTCTGCTCACTCCCAATAAGGGCAATGCAAAGTCCCTACTGTCACTGCCCAGCACTGTCCATGAGCAGGCAGTGTTCCTCCCACTGCCTGCAAATCAAGGAAAACAGGCGATTACCCAAGATCCGAACTATGAGCATGTCCCTGAACTCCAGCCCCTTACTACTCATGTACATTCAGTATATTTAATTTTTTTAATTTAGCAACTGGACACAAGCAGAGGTGTCATGGTCTCTGAGAGTGCTTTGCCTTTTCACTGGGGATTTGCTTCAAAATAAGATTAGGAAATGAGTTTTATCTAATTACCACAATGTGGATGCATAGAACCTTTTAGGGGCTATGAGAATTGAAAAAGAAGATCACTGTGATTTTCCCTGTGCTGGCATTTTTAACAGAAATGTTTGTTCAGAGGCAATTATAATTTGTAAGCTGTGTGAAGTTGCTGTAAACTTTTAAATTATAACCTTTAAAAAGACGATAAAATGACTTCATTTTAAATTAAGACTGGTGTTCCACTTCACTTAATGCATTTATCAGTAGGTCACAATCAGTAGCTGTGTCACGTGTTTTACAGAAAGGTATCACTTAATTTTCTCCCCAGGTGAGTTTTTTGCAAACACATCACTTTTTAAGCTTTAGTTTGCTGCATAGGGATACTGGGCACCGAGTAATGGCATGAATGCAGGACAGCAAGGGACAAAGGGCAGGCATCTCAGCACAGTTCATTTGTCTGACAACATGCAGAAAATAAGAGATTTTGAAAGTGTTCTTTACAAGCTGGGTTTCACTTCAGACCAACTGCAGTAGCTAATGTCTTCTCATCACATCTGTGACCACCTAATTACCGAACTTTCCCCAAGAAAAGAGAAGCTGCTGCTTTTAAAACAGGGACTTGATGGGGACCTGTCTTCTCTCTGAAGTCAACACAAGAGCAGTGTGAGCTTGGCAGCAAAGTTTAGCAAGAGTTTGAAGGAACATTGTCTTTACAGACTACCCATGTGGGTGTTTTCCTATCCTCCCTGGCTGTGGTCTGCAGTCCAGGCTTAAACAAATCCAGGATCTCTAAATGACTGACAAAACTGGCAGCGCTGTGGTCATGGGACTCTGATTTCTGAGTGGTTTCAAGAGCTGTTTACTGGTTATCCTCTCAATAGTGCCCAGTTGAAAAAGCAGCCAAGTAAGCATTAGATAATATTGTGCTCTAAGAACAGGACACATCCAGCTCCCAATGGCTCTTCTGCATGGCTTACATAAGCCCTGATTTTGGTGTAGAGTGTCTAAGACACTGGAAGGTGTGTGGTGGGGGGAGTGCAGATGGTGTCCGAGCCCTGACAGCACACCTAGCATTTAGGAGTTCAGCTGGTTGTGCCCAGAAGCAGCTCACTGGTAGCTGTCTGAGAAGCTTGGACCCCTTTGAGAAAAAGCTAGACAAGGTTGGCTCCAAAACCTCAGCAGGGTCTCTGTCTCCTTGCAGGAGCTGCTCTTAAGCTGAGGCTCTCATGATGCCAACTTGATTGGTTCCAGTTTGACCTTGGACTTTCCTTGTTACTGTGGACTTTCCTGGCGAGCACTGGAGTTTGACTGATCCTGGATACTCTTTCCAAATCTGATCCTGATCCAGACTTGCTGACTCAACATCCTAATCTGTCGTCATACCCTGTTCATTCCTATGGTCTTTTCTGGCAATCTGGACTCTTGGCTGAACCTAGCTACCATTGCTGGACCTGCTTTGGTCATTTTTTTGCTCAGTACTGTGGGAAAGACCCATGTGTTGGTGAAACCACTGTTCCTGTCAGCTTTGTTCAGCTCCTGTTTCTCCTTCGCCTGTGGAGCAGCCTGCTTTGCTGCTCCCTGGCAAACAGAGTCTTTAGACCCCAGACAACATACAGGTTGAGCTGTGCATTTACCATGATCCATAAAACTCATCAAGAGACGCTGACCTCTCAAGACGCCATCGTCTGGGCTGGTCTATTGGGCAGTATTCACACTGAGCAGTGGCAGAAAGGAAAAAGGAGAGACAGAAATTGATATAGAGCTGATATTTTCCCACCCACAGCAAGAAGCCTGGGAAGCCCTGTTGCAAAGTTCTTTTCTGTCCTGTGTTACACATCAGCAGAATAAACCCTCCATATAGGCCATCTGCACTAAAGTCAACTCCACCAGTGAAATCATTGTGTAAACAGTACAAACACTTCTGCAGGAGGTCTGGTACCAGCCTGAGGACTGTGCTGGGGGTACCTCCTGGCATCCCACAGTCAGGCTGAGGGGGACCATCATGTGCTCTCAGCCCACAGCCCACATCCTACAAGCCAGGGAGTACAATGCAGCTTAAACACACCCCAGTCTGTCCCTACCTGGTGAAATGTCCCTCTTGGGCTGCTCTCTTCTAGGACTGCACAACTACAATGGACCTTGAGCACTGGAAATTGAAATCACTGCCTTGTACAGCCCACCCATGGTCAGAGGGGTTATCCCATCAGTCCCTCAGGCACAGGTGATTCAAGCAGAACTTAAGGTTTATGACTCAGCTATGCTGCCAAAAACATTTGCCATTTGAGTTGCAAGCTCTTATCAGTTTAAGGAGCTGAGAAACCAGGTCCTGGCCCAGCTTCAGTGGGCACTTATTGGTGAGGAAACAGATCACTTCGAATTGTAACTATGTATCACTATGGTAACCTTATAATTGACATTTCTGGGGTATTAAAGAGTCTGAAAGTCATAAACTTAATGAAAGTATGTTTTTATTGCACTTCAGCTTCATCTCTGATTAAATCAAATTTGCATAATGGAAAGTTATTACATTTCCATGTTTCTAATTTCCCTTTTTTTCCCTCCTTTTTACTTCTTTTGCCAAGTGTGACTAAGGTTTTGTTTGTAGTGAAAGCTGTTGAAGGTCGCCTAAGCCATGGTTTTGCTAAAAAATGTTTTTAATAATTTGTGTCAGAGGAGCCCAGGAAGTGAACCCCCAAGAACTGGCTACATTGTGGTTCTTTGAAATATCTCTCTTTCTTCCCAGTAATGAGAGAACTGCAGCGCCTGTATGTTATTAAGTGGTTGTTGTAAGAGAGAGATGCTGGAAGCAGTGTGAAAGGTAATTTATCAAGGAGAGATGAAGTGTACTGCTCTTCTCCAGCCTTGCCTTTGTGCCACCTTTACAAAGCATTTTAAGCAGCATGTATGGTTTTATTTTCAATAAACAAAAGCTCACATCTCTGCCAGCAAGTAAACGATACCCAGTAATAGTAATCCAGTTTCTTGCTGGATTGAGTGAAGACCGTTCCTAAATGCAGGTTAAGAGAACGCCCCTGGGAGATTTGTTTTCCTTGCCTTCTCCAGGACAGTGGAACAAACTGTTCTCCAGGCAAAACAGACACTGCACAGGTCCCTGGTGTCAGAGAGCCAGACTCATTTAGGGTCTGAGTTTGTTTTGTTTCACAATGGGTCCCGTGCATTATAACAAAGCTCAAGGTTGACCCATGTAGGCTACAAGAGTTTGAGGGCACCATTTCGAATCTGGGTTCTCCAAGTTGCAGAATTTGTGTGTGTGTGAAGGCAGAGAGCCCCAGCTCCATCCTGGGTTGTGACTATGGGGATTGGTGCCTGTCCTTTGTGGCTGATGCAGTATGGTGGGATAGGAAACAAGCAGTGTTCTTGTGGGGCCAGGTCTCCTCCACTGTGCAGGCCATGATTCTTGAGGTGCTCACTTCCCAGATAATGCCTCAAGCATTGCTGCTGCTGCTGATGATGATGATGAGGGCTCAGAGCCTCCAAAGGAACACCTCCAAACAACTGAGCAGCACTGCTCCACAGAAAAGGACTGGAGGTGAAGAACAGCTTTCAGCTCCTGGAAGGACATTACTCACTGGTCTGTTAATGATCCAGAACTATGTAGTGCACCAACCAACAGAGCTCTGGCCTGGGACTTAGGGACCCCAGCCAGCACACTCCCATAACTGGAATGCTCCATCGTATTTTCTGTTATTATCACAATGATGCTGTGAATTCTGTGCTCTGTTCCGCACCGTGTTTCAGCAGGACATGAGGAAATAGAAGAAGGGCATTTTGACCTTTCAGAACCTTTAGCTCAAATCATGCTCATCCTTCCCAACCTCCAGCATACTGTTTCAAGGGCAGGAATAGGTGAGCTTGAGGGGAGAAGTAAAGGTACAAAGTGGCCAAGCATCTTAATTTCTTAACTCTCACTATTGTCTTACACACAGAAGAGCCCTGTCCCAGGGCTGATCTGCAGGTTTGTGAGCTGGTGTCTTGAAGCCTGGGCCACATCATGCAGAGCTCCACCTCAGTGCCACTTTCTTGCCCTTCTGGGGCAATTTGGCTTTGCTGCCTGGACCTGCCATTCAGCACAGAGCACAGTCAGTCAGTGTATTCACTGCAAGATGTCCCCACTCCTACTGTGGTACAACTTCTCACAAGTTTTCCTGTAGAAACCTTCACCTCTAGAGAAGTTAACTGAGCCATTTGGTCCAGGGTTAAATGCAATTAGCAGGTCAAATGCTTGGGAGGCAGCAAGAAATGCATGTCTGGAGCTCTCCGAGTCAATGAATTGCCCTCAGTCAGGGCCACTTGGTCCTCAGGGATGCCCAAGCCTGAGCAGCTAAGCTGAATTCTCGTGCTCTGACATGTGGCCTGGCAAATACTGTCATTTCTGCTACAGTCAAATGCCTCCTGACAGGTCTTTATTTGCTGTCACCAGAGGTGAGGCCCTTTTAATGGCCTCTTGGAGAGAACTGCTCTCCCTGATGAGGAAAGCTTCAGGAAGTCCCCTGGGTCTCCTAGAAATTATCATTCTGCTGCTGTTTCATTAACCCTGGGCATGTTGGTTTCCATGAACTTGGGCTTTGTGCAGGCATATGGGAGCCTGATGTCTTTCAGGCTGAAACGAGCCAAGTGCTCATCATACCTGCCTCAACTTGTCTGTGCAGGTGTCTTCCCAAGCATGTGTGGCTACTAGAGGGTGGCCGGTCCCATGTGTCCTGGCTTAGTGGTGTTTAACCCCTTTCCTGAGAACAACATAGCAGGTTCGCAACCTGTTCCTGCAGATCCCGTCTCTGCATGAGGCCAAGGAAAAGGTAAAAGCAATGCTGCCAAGCACCCATCCAGTTCTAGGAGGGAAATGACACTCTCTCCTGTGTGGGGACAGAGAGGTCTCACTGTAGCCACCTCCTGAAGGCTGGACCATCTGCCCCAGTGCTGCCCACCCACTGGCAGAGGGTGAGGCTCTTGCTCTTGGGCCAACAGCTGCAAACTGTGATCACTACCCAAATTTCCTACCCTGAATATTCTCCCTTCTCCTCATGCTGCTCTCCCCATCATTTCTCCTCTCCACAAATTCTGAAACATACTTTTGCTTGGAGTAATCTTCATGATTTCTGCCATTCTCCTGCAAAATACTTCCCTACAGGTGGTATTTGCTCATCAGAGAGTTGTGGGATGAGCTGCTTGGGGCAAGGTCTCAACCCTTGGACATGATAGTTTTTCAATCGCTCACCCCAGTGGAAACTACAGACATTTAGAGTTTGACAATTTAGCTGGAATTCAGCCATGTATTTTTATATTGCTCAGATGTATTTTTGTATTGCTCAGTGAAAAGAAAGCTTCTTTGTGCTTTCTTTATATATTTTTCCCTCAGAAAACAGTCAGAATCTGTTAAAAAATACAGCTGAAAATCCAATTTTTCTTTTCTTGATGGGATAATTTTGACAGCCCTCATCATGAAGCCATAAGAACTCCAGGGATTATGGGTAGTGGGGCTAGCACCACTAATGAAAATAAACAGGCATTTACAGCAACCTTTAACTAAAGTCCCATCCTGGAGGGAGGGAGAAAGAAAGCCTCATCATATAAATGGGGAGGTAAAAGACTGCTTAATTATTTGGCAGGCCAGCCCTGAGGACACATAAGAGGTTGTCAATTACTGGCCATTTTACCCAAAGACAGTTCCAGATCCAGCCATTTTCAGCACATGGCTTGCATAGGCATCAGGAGGTTTGCACCTCCCCAGAGCTGTGCATGCACAAATGCTTTTTCCCTATTCTCCCCTCAAAGATGGCTCTGAAAAGCCTTGGTGTGTGTATCTGTTTAGGCACGTCCCAGGCCTGTCCCTTACAGCCCCACGTCAGGCCCATCCCATCCCTCCATGTGCAGCCCTATGCTCCCCAGCTCTTTGTGAGGCACCAAACCTGGGGCCTACATCCAGAGTGCTGAAAAATCCAGGTCAACACAGCATTGCTGGGTCCAGTTTATTTCCCACTTTCTTTCTGCTGCATCCCACTGGCTCAGTTTGGTTCCAAGCCTGAGGTCCTCTCCCAGTTTGTGATTTTGAAACCATGGTCTCCTCCTGACTCTCCCAGTCAACTCATTCTGCAGCTGCTGCCTAATTTCTCTTTTCCTCATTCCCCAGAGTAGGGCAAAGTAGCTGGTGTCTGAACCTCTCCTGCCTCCCACTGTCCTCACTCCCTTGCTAATCTCCTTTGGTTAAAAATAAAGCATCTTCTTTCCTTCCCATGCTTTACTCCCTCCTCTCTTAGGCACCTGCACACCTGAGGAACAGTGATACAATTGCAGTGAACATAAAAGAAGTTAGACTTCAGCCTTCTTCACTCATCTGGTAGAAGATTGCCTCATCTATCACAGTCAGGCTTGCAAGGCAGACAGCAGCTGGACCTCAACAACCCACACAGTGTCCCTGTAGAGGCAGGCCTTAAGCACAGTGGAAAATCACCACCTCATTTCTGTGTGCATTGGAGATGATTTCACCTTTCTCCTTAGTTGACTTCTGTACATGCAACTCTCCCTTCTAGGGAGAAGGTATAAAGGGCTTGTAAGGTCCTTTGCTACATAAAGTGGGATAGAGAGGGACTGTAACACACATTTCCCCAAATGTCACTCACCCAGCTCCTTGAAAGGTGGGCAGCAGAAGAGACGTTAGTGGTGGCCACATGTACACTTTGCATTGCATCCGCGAGTATGCATGGCAGGAATATTATGCTGCATAAATGTAGTGAGAAGGAGTGCAAAGGGAATATTCTGGGTACTACCAGAGGTGCTTGTTTGCCCTCAAGCAGAGAGGGTCCTGCTACAAAGCACCAACTGCTTGGATAACACCAAAGTCAATGCTCTTTTCTCATACTTTCTCTCTCAGGAAAAATGAAAGAAAAACGGTTCAGCTTTCTGTGAAATTTCCAGCCCCTGCTCCAAAGCACAGAAGGGCTGGAATTATTCAAAGAATGTCTCCAGTGTTGCTTGTCTTAACAAAAATAAGGCCTTTTCTCTTCAGCTCAGTCTCAGAAATAGCTAAGTTGCATGGGTGAAACATGGCAGAATGGTTCAGCCTGTGCCAGAACCCTGACATGGAAAAGTTCAGCCCTAAAGGTTCAAATCTGGCACAGGTGCAAGGAGCTGAATGCAGGGTTGTGTAATGGGAGGCACTGGCAGCCCTTGAACACTCCTCTTACTGGTCTTTCTTGTAATATTGACACACTTCCAGTTCAATGCATGCTGGAGTGCTTTGCTGGGTCAGGGCCAGCCCTGAGTGATGCTTTTGCCACAGATGGAGGGTGAATTCAAGCTCCCCATGGGATTTGCCAGGCTCTCAGTCCTGGATCAACTGAATAGTTTTGCTGTCAGCATCATCCTATTGTCCATGGGGAGAAATCCCCTTTCTCGGGGACCCAGGCCAGAGTCCAGTGATGGAGGGCAGAAAGCCACAATGGAAACAGCCTGAGCTCACAGGTGAACAGGGCTGATCAGTGGCACTCTGGGCTGGTTGCAGCGCTGTATTTTAGTGAAAGGAAGGCTCAAAAGTTGTTCACCCTGGGCACTTTCTTGGAGGGCTGCCCTGAGCCTCCGGCTGGCTTTGTCCCCTACGTGGACCTCCACAGTTGGTGGTGCTGGGCAAGTCTTGTCACCAGCCCGTTTCACCTCCTATGTGAAGGGGGTGGCACTGGTCCTGTCCTGGGCAGGTGACTCTATTTTGTAGTAGACGACCTCACCTGGACAAGCCACCAAGCTTGGAGGGGGAGGGTCTGCATCCTCACAAGGATATTGTAGGGAGAAGTTCCTCCTGAACAGGCTCTAAATATGTGATCTTGTGGAAATTCCACACCAAATGTGACAGAGAAAGTACAGACTCAAGAAGATGAGGAAATCACAAAGACAGGAAGAACAAAGCAGTGGCCTGGGCTGAGGAATAAACTTAGTGGAGGCATCTTGGACTTCTCCAGAGACTGTGTTCAAGCATCACCCACGAGGGAGGCTGGGGTGCCAGCTCCTGTGTTTCTGTGCTATGGACAGCATTGTACTGCACCTGTGGACAGCCTTTCATCACATGCACTCCCACCCAGCCCTTCCTGGTAACAACATTCCTCCAGAATGCAACAGAGCCTTGCTGAGGGCACTGTGGGAATAGCAGATGAACCCTCCCTGCTGGTATTCCCCCTCCTGACCATTAACAACCTCATTTCTCCCTCAGCAAGGCAGCATGTCCTGTCACATCCAGTGAAGCATAGAGGCACAGTCTCTCCTGAGGACAGTGTGTCTGATCCCACCCTCGCTCCAGCTTAACTAGGAGCTGAGGCCCATGAAGCGGCAGTAAATGATGTGCTGTGGGGGCCAAGTCAGCAGGGCAGGCTACCATTTGCTCACAGCAGAGTGTGACAGCAATTGCTTCAGTCATAAAAATGAAAATCAATAAAACTGGAGCACTAAGAAACTGAGGCTTTTGCCTCACAGAGCAGGGCAAATCAGGCATCAGATTAACATCCTGCAGGGGAGAGAGCAGCATTACTGGGAAGGCTTTAATAGTTCCCGTGGAGCCTGGCAGAGGACTGGAGCCAGGGTTATCATTCCCTTGGCAAGCACTGGTGTCACTTACCTAGGGAGTTAAGACCAGCTACAGAACCAGTGTCAGCAAGGAGACAGCATCCCCATGGAGTCAATCTACACGGCATCCCTAGGGCTCTGCCTTGCTTGTACTGCTGGCCTGAGGCAAGGAGGACTGGTCTGGTCTCTGTTAAAGTATCTAGGCAGATCATGCTGTCCCAAAGCACTCAGCCTGCAGCATCACATCAGTCCCAGGCTTTGTTCCGATGTGGGCCCTGAACCACAGTGCTAGGAGGCGGGAGGAGGGCTGGCCGCACTGCCAGGACTACTGCATGGATCATTTGTCAGCCAGTCCCGCTGAGGGGCTTGGCTCTGCTCACTCATAGAGAAGAAATTCTGAATCTGAAATGAAAAGTGGTGGGAAAATGATATTTCTTCACCCATTGTGTGTTGGTAATAATAGGTGGAGAGATCTCCCATTTATAACTGAGAATCCAAACAGTAATTGCCTTGCCTGGTCCAGCCCATTGCTAATACTCCTGGGCCGCTGATTGCTATTTCTTACAGTCTTTTCTAACAGTAATGGTAAAAGAGCTAAAAACTGTTAGGTGCAAAGTAGCTGCCACTCCCGTAAGTGCCAGTCCTAGGTAGAGGATTGAGAGGACAGTCAAGAGTCTTTCCTGAAATCTCTGTTGCCATCGAGTTCCACCCAGGATGCTCGACCACTGAGGACATGGCAGCTGCACCTGACCTGGAGCAAGTGAGTGCCTGGGACCAGGGGACAGGAATGTGACACTGGTGACACAGCACTTTGCAGATGCCCACAGCCTCTGGAGCAGCCCCTGGCTAACTTCAAGCTCCAGATATTTATCAGGAGCGTCACATGAAAATATAAGACCAGAAGGAGGATTCAAATACTGAATCAGGGCAGGCTCATGCATCTGAGATGCTGTGTCACCTGTTGCTGTACCAGGAGAGTATGGATCCCCTACAGGTGCCATTTTGTATCCAACAACCCTGTGCACAGGTCCTTGGACAACCAGGGTATCTCAAACAGTGCCAGACATCTGTTTGGGTGACTGAATCCAACCTTAGGTGTCAGCATTTTGGTTTCTTGCCATTACTGAGGGGTGTTACAAGCTCACCATCTCCTACAGAGCCTCTAACAAACATATGTCATGGGAAGAAGAGACTGGCCCAGAACTGCCAAATATTAAGGTACCCCATGTTGCTTCCCAGAGAATTAAACCTGTTGCTGGAGCCTGTGCAAGTCTGGATCTATAGTGCTATAATTCTTTTTTGACCAGTGACCTGGAAATGAACTCTTACACGAGAAAGATTTTAGGATAAAGGATGAAGAAAAAACATACCTACTGTGCTCCACATCCTAGGATAGGAGTGATGAGGTTCAGGCACTGATCTACAGAGGTAAAAGACAGCTGTGCTTATCACAGAATCACAGA
>VZTV01075235.1:1718-12443 GCA_013400875.1 Anhinga rufa | reverse complement strand
CAGTTAAAAATTACTTAATATAAACCATCATCCCAAACATGCTTGCCTCTTGTACACTTCTACCGCTCATAGAAGTTTGGTCTATATTTATAAATCAGAGTCAATGTGGGTCATTTTAAATATCCTTTAAAAGGCACAGTTTTAATTTCCCATCTGTCCTGTAAACTTCAACACTGAAGAATTACATTGCTATATTGCATTTTGTCTCATGTCTAAAAAATAAGGACAGAAGCAGATAACCATATTTCATGCAAAGGCAATATTCATTACTTTGACTACATAAAACACTTACTTTAGCATGAATGGATTCATGTTCATATTGTATACAATTTTCTGTCTCCAAACAGATGGTAGTGACTCAACATTTTGCCAGTGGGGCTATGGATATACCCTTAATCTAATAAGAGACCGTGTAAGTCATTATCAATTAAATGCATGCACTCCACAAACTCAGATACAAATGTCACAAACTCAGAACAGCTTCAGTCACAATCCAGGTCTGTGCTTTTTGCACAGTAAGCAAACTAAATCTTAATCTTTTACAGACAGATCACTTTCTTTCCAAAACAGGACACAATTCAAAGCATCTTCTATAATAAATTAGATATGGCAGCTTTTCAAATTCCTCACTGCAGATTCTCCAAGCAAATTCTATTGAAATTAAAATCTCAGTATCAAAACCAGGTAAAATAGTACTCAAGAGAACCATAAAACAGGTACAGGTCAGGTACACAATGCAAATTAACTAAGACACAGAAAACATCTCTAGTCTCCCTCATTTGTTTTTGCTTTGGAATTTGGTTTGGGTTTTTTTGTTTGTTTGGGTTTTTTTTTTTAATAATTTCAGCCTTCGCTTATTTTCTTTTCTTAATAGGATTGTATAACATTTCACAAAGATTCAATCACAGAAGAGAAGATAGAATAGCCTATCTTCTGTTATGTGATTGAAAGCAGGAAGTGATTTTACACCTAATACACCTTTAGAACCTCCATGTGCAAAAGCTTCTGCTGACACAGTTGAACATAGATCAGAACCAGCATGAGGAGATATATGCATGCCTGATATTAAACAAGGATGTTGAGATTCTCCAAATGGCTTGAAAGGGCAAAGTATTGAGATGGGAAGGGTAGTGAAGATATGAAAACAGGAGAAAAGATGCCCTGCTCGAGGTGAAATGCAGTATGTTATTGAAGCATATTCAGAGTCTGCTAGAGAACGAGACATATATCATTTGAAATAACAAGGAATTTTGTAAAGTTGAGAGTGAAAATTCAGACTGGAGAAAGCTACTACAAATAAAAGTGTGATGGTAGCCTGAGAAGTAATTATAGAATTTACACTTCCTGGCTCAGAAATGCTCTCCAAGCCCTTGCAGATGTGACATTTATTATGTGTGACATAATTATAAGATCAGATAACATAAACCCACATTAGTTGCCAGTTAAAACATTGTCTTTTGGTTGTTGGCAGCCCCATGTCAAAGGGCACAAAGAACTATGCTACAGTGCTACCAGAGTTAACAGCTCCCACTCACCCAAGCCAATTGCTCCCTGACCTCCCTATCTCAAGAATCAAATATTCATGTGTTCAGATACCATCTGTCCCTGAGCACTTTCCTCAATTTTAACTATCTAATCAATTACCTGATATAAACAACTGTGATCTGCCCCCGAGCAAATGAAGTGTTTGACAACACTGACACCAAGCGACAGAATTCAGAAAAATACAAACCAAAACAACCCCCAAGTAGAAATGTTAGAGCTCTGAAAGATGCAAAATCTTATTTTACCAAGAACACAAAAAAGACCTATTATGAGAGTTTACATTTTCACAGAAGCCATGCATAAGTGACAGAAAGTATGTCCAACATTAAATACATGTTAACAACTCAATTCAACCTTGATCTTGCAAGCATGAGTCAAAGACTGCGTATACTTCAAAGTTCTATGCAATCTAACCTTGTAAATTAATTTCTAAAGAAGGAAAAATTAGTGGTTTGCATGCACAGTCAATATCTGATTCCATTAAGTTATGTGGATTTAGTTCATTTTTCAAGTCAAAAAATCCAAACAGTACTTTTATGCCCTTTAAAAAAAATTATTATGTTAATGAAAAGTTTAGTAGTCTGCTAAGTCTCGCTCACTTACTTTACTTATCTTTCTCTCTGCTGAGAAATCAAAAACCATGCAGTCCAACATTATATGCATTAAATAGAATTGACACCCCTCCTACTGGCTTACCTGATGACATTACATAAAGCATAAAACCCTACTGATAGAACAATAACTCTATCAAATGCATGCATCAGTTTTACCAACCACCATGTTTATGCCCAGTATTCTCTGTCTTCCTACCAAGCTTCCATGTTCTTACCTGCTGACGTTTGTATGCCAAGTAATCAAGATTTTCCAGATCTTTTCGCAACTTCTGGTACGTTTTCTGTAGATCAGATTTACTGGATACATTTCTTAAAGATTCAAATGTTCTTTGAAACTGTGATGGTAAAAAAAAAAAAAAAAACAAATACCATAATTCACACAGTTGCTGTATTTTTCACTGTATCAGGATTTTATTCTACTAAATACTAATGTTATGGAGCTGTGTCACCTCTGGAGTATGCCACCTTCTAGACATTCCTACAATTTTGTTTTGAAATCAATCCCAGAATTCAAGGTACAGTATACATGCCCCATTTAATTAAATTAAATCCTCTAACTTTATAGGTCAGACTTGCATGAGACAAAACACTAGCAATTAACAAAATCTCTAACAGTTAGTCTTCTATGCCATGTTACAGGATGGAATATATTCATATAGATTTAATTTTTTTTTCAACTAATAAAAGCATACGCAACTTTATACACACAATTAAGTCCTCATTCTATCAAGCATAACAGTAGATCTTATATATAACAGGGTACTCCTCATCCAGTTAATTTACATTGTAATTTGTAAGACCGGATACTCACCTTATGCGATGTGCTCACATTCTGTATGAAAGCTGTGACAGCATTAATTATACTTAGTTACAGATCTTACTTTTAAATTTAAAACTTCTTTCATTCATACACTATTATTAAAAATAGCACTGGTATTTTTCAAAGAGATGAACAATACCAACCCAGCTGTAAGGAACTGTAACAGAAAAGCTGATTTGTGCGAAAGGAGAATAGGAGCTACGGTTTCCTTGCTACGCTCAAGAAATCACAAACCTTCTCTGACTTTTTCTGTTTCCCCATCTGTAAATATTCTTCTTCACCTCACAAGCATGTGACAGCTGTAAAGTTGTAAGTAGTTCAGAAATATTTTGTTATCGCAGTGATTACCACCAGAAGCAAGCCTATAAAAATTTTAGACCAATATAATCAGGAAGAACTACATGTCTTCTAAATCCATCCAAAACATTGACTTAGCTTCCTACAGTTACAGGTCCTGTAGATGAAACACCTACTGTAAGCTTGCATGTGGTACTGATGTCCAGGGAATGAGGCAAAAGACCAAAAGAAATGGACCACTTTCCAGTCAGTGCTGGAAAACCAAGCACTTCAGTAGTAACTACAGCACGTATTCCTCTATACCTTTGCTAAAACTACAATCACTCAATTGGATAAATGAACCGTAAGAGTAGAAGAAAAAAAAAAAGCCAACTCCACTCATCTGCAGTCCCTCTTTAAAAAGCTGACAACAGAACTGACAGCTAGTGCCTACTGTGGATGTAGACTGCTCCTCAGCGTGACTCATTCTGCGGGCATTCGACTGAGATCAAGCCCAAGTTGCATACACTGTTGAACAGCCACTAGGTAATTCCTCTTCAGGGATAAGCAGCAGTTACAGTGGATTTCAGCTGATGATTTACAACAGACAAATTCATCCTGGATTCTTCAGGCAAGTTAGCACTTCTTGTTCGCCATGTTGCAGCCTTTATTTCATTCTCACTGCTCTCATAACCAAGAAGCAAGTTAAAGCAATGTTTATATCTCTTTGTAATTTATCTTACTATATCTCATTCAGCACCACTAGAGGTTAACTTTCTAGTTACATTTGAAATATTTGCTACCAAAAAATAGAAAAAAGATTTCTCACCCAAAGTATACTTCACTGAATTCTGTAACAACATGGGTGACAGAACATAAATACTAAGAAAAAACCGCAAGACATTCTATTCTTTTCCATTTGACTTCATTATCTTTCACCTTTTGTAGGTTCTGTCGTTTTCAGGTTTTATCTCTGCTCCAGAATTGCTCTGAAGGCCTTGAATTTGCAATGGTTGCTTTCACCAGTTAGCACTCCTGGGTATCCCCATTAGATGGAAGCAATTTAATTACAACATCTGCAAGCAATACCCGAGTACAGTTTAAGCTGACCAAAAGCTATCCATAGGGCTCCCTTTTTATAAATGTGTAAGAAACTGCTCATAATATAACTGTACAAGTTCATCATACACCCTCAGCTCCAAACCATTACACACTTCTCCAGAAATTACCCCAAAGCTGCTGCACTCTGTCATGGGGTTGAGTAATAAAGAGAAAAGGTCTCTAATGATTCCCAAACTCACTAAGTGGACACAAGGTACAGCCTTTTTTGAGCTCTTTTTTTTTTTTTAATCATCAACATGTTGGACTACAATTCAGTTCTACAGTTGTAGAATCATCATCATCATCATCCTCTTAAGGATGTATTTAATCCCATAGCTTCAATTCTTCCTTTGGCAGGAACTGTACTAGCAAGCTAACTCACTTCCTTATGCCCTGAAGCAACCCAAACATTAATAATGCATTTGGCTCTCTGGAAAGAGACGTAAGAACCAGCATGTGAGTATGAGTAAATACAAACCAAATGTGTAACTATTAGAGTAACATAATTCAATAAAATAGATGGGCAATGGCCAGGACATCCACTTAGAAGAATTCTGTCTAGATGCAAGCGAATAACACTTTTTTAAAATTTAACTCCAAAGTAAATAAAAAACAAATTTTAAAACATACATATGCTCTTTTCACTGCCATCAACAGGAAATCAGAAAGATCTGCCTTGGACATACAAAGGTTATCAGAACATGTTTTAAAATTAAAACCACATCTGAATCTTTCTGTATCATTCTGCTATCAGTGTAGACCACCGTTTTGGGGTGAATGGCAAGAAAACCTCTCTCACTGACACTTACTGTCTAGAGGTGAAAAGAAACACTAGTACTCAAGAAATTATTTTTTCTTTCTCTCACCAATAACCAAATGTAAATAGCCATAAAAGATCCGTAAAAGCTCTTTTTTGCCTGTCACTTTTTCGAAGTACTTTGAACATAGTTTCTGAAGTTGAGAAGTAGCATTCCTTTACTGCTTTTGCTCTCTGTGGCACTGCTGGGTAACTGCCTGGACTAACTTTTCCTCTGAGGAAAGCTGGACTACAAGTTGAGAAGAAATCATAGAATACATTCATAGAATTGTTTAGGTTGGAAAAGACCTCTAAGATCATTGAGTCTGACCATTAACCCAGCACTAACAACTCCACCACTAAACCATATCCCTAAGCACCACTTCTACACCTCTTTTAAACACCCCCATGGATGGTGACTCAACCCCTTCCCTGGGCAGCCTGGTCCAGTGTTTGATAATCTTTTCAGTGAAGAAAGGTAGAGCTTAGAGAGGCCATGGCTTTCTGCTGGGTGGACATCATTGCTCCCTGGTTGAGTTGACAAAGCTTCAGCACCCTTCCTGCATGCCTTGCTGTGCAAACCACTGCACTGCACCCCTGCTGGCATGCCATGCCGTTTGCCCACCCCGTTTGCATTGCTCCTGGTCACCAGTGCTCCCTAAGGGCCACTGTTGCTCCTGGCCCCAGCCAGGTCGCCTCAGCCTCAGGTCACACCAGCTGTGGTCTCCTGGTCACTCTCAGCTCCCCATGAGGTTCTCCCAGTTTAGGAAATCCCCGTGTGCATCACACAAGCACTCCGCTGCCAATCATGCTGGCACCAGAGTCGCTCACCTTGGTTTTCAACAATTCTGAAGAGCTGCTTTTGTTTGTCAAGCTACCGTAGATAACTCCATAGCACAGATACTGTGTAGACAGATTTATAACTTTTCAAAACACAAGATTATCACATTACATTCATGGACATTTCAACATTTATTTCACAATCAAAAAACCCAAAATCAACAACTGTAAAACTGGAGCCAAGCACCCTGGCACTACAACACACAAGGCGGGTAACACACCGGATGCTATGTCCTGAACAGGCACCATCAAGACATTGCTGAATGAAGGCTGCATGCTTATCCAACTGGAAACCCAACACACAATGGATGTCTTAAACTAAGTGGAGCAACTCTTAACAGTCCCATTTTAGGTATCTTGAAGCAACAAATACCATTGAAACTCTGAAACTGATGAAGATCCTGACTGTGGATGGACCAGAAGAATGTTATTAATATGGCCTCTTCATAAGTGTGATGCCCCCAAGTAGTATGGTAAAGTCCTGCAACCTCCTCTCGGACAATGGTCGTGGTTTATCTAATTAGTAAGTATAACTGTAAGCATCAGGCCTAAATTTCCTTCTCACAGGTTATTCATTATAATGTCAAAGAAGAGATGTGAGCTCTGACTGAAGCTTCTCCTGCAGTAAAGTTGTTTATAAAGGCTGAGAATTCTCTGGTGTCTTTGTAAGCTCTTGATGTAGCCTGTTTGGATTTTCTCCACTATCCACCTACCTATTTTCAGGAACCTTGCAACTTCTGCTCTTCTGTCATATGTAATGGAAATAAGGCAATGAGTTCAAAGAGAAGAGGCTGAGGCATAAACCAAGTGGTTGCATAATGTTTCAACCAAAAATCATACTAAAATTTTGATCCTACTTAAGTTAAAATTTACTATGTTTTACCTTCATTCAAATTAATTTATCCAATTTAATAAAGACTTAAAAGTCTCTTCGTATTGTAGCTTAGCTCTGCATCTTTCTGTAAAAGATTAAGGTCACTGTTCACTGCTGCTACCATGTTTAACTGTTGCAAGAAAACAGATTCATAATACGACAATGTGTGGAATAAGTAATTATATTAAAGGCAGTTGCTGTCTGATTTTTAAAGTCTAGTTTAATTATTACATTTTGGTAACATTGCAGCTGCACTTCATAGCATCCTTTATGGAATCCTAAGGGGAAACAGCTTCTGCACTAGATGAGTTTGAGCTTGTTTGGTCCGAGGTGGACAAAATTCTCTCCAAGTTTAATGTCATTCCCTTGACAAGCCTGGAAACCTCAGTATGTGCCATGAAAATTAATGACTCTTCAGCTAAACAGAAGGCCAGGCCACATAAGTATGAGATTATAAACATGCAATGCAAAGTACTTCATTGCTTACAGTTGAAAGATGTAGGAGTGAGGAGACGTTAAATATTGAGTACAAAGTCTTATTCTTGGTAATAACCTTACAATCTCCATATAAACACAAAAAGGTATGGGAGGCAGCAGATACTACTTTTTCAGTTTGTGAATGATGTTATTTGACAAATGACATACCTTTAACGTCATTTGCCTGGGAGTCTAGCTAAGTTAAGGGTGATGTGATCAAACGGCCTGCTGCACATCCTTTACTTAGTCTCCTTCTACATACCTGGTTCAGATTTAGGGCCATGCTGCAAAAAGTGAGTCTGTTATTCAAGAATAAGGAGAAATTTCTCTTTTCTGGTTTGTCTAGAGCTGCAGAAGTGAAAGAGTATTTGTCTTTCAGAATATCAATATTATCATCTTCCACTGTGCAGGGCAGCAAAATAGCACTGAACTATTTTATCCATTTGTGAACTATTTCTATTCATTTTCATATGGATTAATATGAGTTGAATTAAGGATGAGAAGCAAATTTTATTCCCATTCTGACATAAGGAAGCCGTTCATTAAAAAAATACCTTCCTGTTTTAATAACGTACTTCTTCTTTAAAAGACAAAATTATATTAAATGTACTATTTTAAATCACCAGGAGATATGGAAAGAAAAAACAAACAAACAAACAAACAAAAACAAAAAACCAAAACAAAACAAAAAAAACCCCAACATTTAAAACCTCTCTTAAATTTCTTAAATTCTAATTACAGAACACACATACTTATGAGAAAATAGTTGCTCTCCCAGTATTTTGCTGTAATGGAATGGGTAATTTGCCTCTTTGTAAGGGGGTTTATGGAGAGTAGGTCACACAGCTTTTTCCATTCAGAAAATATCAGATTAATTTGCTCTCATTTTAAGGTCTGAATACATGCATTTTGATGATAAAGCAGATACTGTTTGTCTTGCATTCATTTCCTCATTTTTGCCTCCCAAAGCAAGAGCGGGTTATAAAATAAATTTCTCTAGGTCAGAATGATCTGTGCACGCTTGAAATACAAGTAATTGTTGATCAGACAAGCCACTCTACATTACACTGACTTCATTACTACATTACCAATAAATAATCTGCGAACAGGAACTGGTTTTCCAAGGTTATTTTACCAACCTAGAATTTGCGTTCCAAGATTAACGCTCATAACAGGAAATTTCAGAGCATCACTTCCATATTATTCTCTTATAAGCGCTGCACTTCAGTGTTAAGTAAGTGTTGCTGTAGAAGCCAAAACAGTAATAACTACTCAGAAGGAAACAATTTAGCATGCTCTTTTTTTCCTGATAGGTTCAAAGAGAGCCTACTGCAACGGAGTCCTAGTCACTGATTGGCGCATGCAGGCATTTACATACTCCAAATAATAATTTAAAATAGGTGTCTGCTTTTCTAATACCCCACCTTCCAACTTTCCCAAAATAATTTCCAAACTTCATCACCAGACATAATACCGATTACTCAAACTCAGTTTTAATTCTGGCAACTTCATGCATTCCGTGTTAACCTATGCCACAAACCCTTTGTATCACAGATCTCCCCTGGCTTTATGCTTACAACTTATTTCAGTTGGAAATTACCTCACAACTTTACAGTTACTTATTTTTACTAAAAATTAGTATATAAATCTCTTCCATGCTATGTATGTTAAGCCAAAGCAGTAAAATTCCATCTTACTAAAGAAAGCCTTATCCATTCAAAATAAGCCCCACTTCTTTCACTCCCCGCCCCCTTACACCTGGGTTGTGCAAACAGTTTGTATAAAGCTTAGGGCCAAGTGAGTCCAGATAAATTTTCTTTCATCACTATTTTCTCCTGGTTTGTGTAACTGACAAGTTGCTGCTTATGTTCTCTCATCATCTCAGGGATACAAACAGACACCACTGTTGTCTAAGGCAGCTTTTCCCACCTTTAGGAATCTTTTCCTTAACTCTTTTTCTTAATTCATAATAAAAAAAGTTTATATTCTCCCTTCCCACGTCTGTCTACCCACCCCTAGATGCACAGTTTTCAAGACCTCCTGTTGCTTTCTTTCTCTCTTTATTTTTTTTCTGGAGTGCAGTAGATGGGCATGATTTTCCTTTGCTATTGCGAGCCAAGCTATAACTCTATTAAAAAGGCAGTGGCTGAGCAGTAGGGAGGAAGGATGTGTATCTATCTGCCCTGCCACCACTAAGGGTGAGGGTCTGCTCCTACTGTACTCTAAATCATTTAGACACTCTGGAAGAAATGGAAATGGTCCTCTCTCAAATCTACCAAGCATACTTTGCTCAAGGAGTCCCTTATAGGATGCTACATAAGATACAAAATAGTGAAAGACAGCATACAGGGTGCCTGCAGCAGGAGCAAAGCTAGGAAATTCCTGAGAAGTAGAAATTCCTGAGGGAGCTGACCCACACCTAAGTCTTAGATGTGACAGCAAAGAAAAGTTTTCAATACACATACAGATAACATGAATCTGCCAAGAGGTACTGAACTAGAAATAAGACTGAAGGGGAGGCTCTACTGCAAAGAAGCAGTAGGATTTGTTTTCAAACCTTTTCATTTAAGCGTGGTTTTAACCCAGCTGTTGTGTTTTTCTTCTTGGAAATACAGCCACTATATTCCATTTGGTTTTCTTGTGCTCTGGTAAAATAGGTTCAGGCCTCCTCACTTCAAAGAAATTCTGGAACAGTAGTACCTGAAGCTAGCCCATTAGGGTCCCTTCAAAGCCATGTTTCTGATGGGCAAGAAAAGGATAATGCCTTTTTATTTTTTTAGTGATTCCCATGCTAAGACCAAAAGCAGATATTATATAAACAGAACTGCAGTGACTGGGGAGTCCGTTCCTTAGCAACAGTTTGTTAGAAGAGAGTCATTAAGAATGGCTGTATGAAGGGAAGGCCTAGGGGTTGTAAAGCCATGAGTCATTAGGGAGTGCACAGCCACAGCCAAGAGGCCACTATACCAAGAACAGAAGTGGATCGAGATTCCTGTTGCACTCAAGATGTTCACTTTGAAAAGCCCAACTCTTTAAAAGCAATTCTTCAGGAGCTGCTTTTCCTCTGTCATTTATTGCCCATTACAGGCTGCCACAGAATTTGCAGAGTGCAGTGATAAACACTGTAGCCCTGACTACAAACAACTGCATCCCACGTGGCATATACTGACCTCAGATGGGTAGCAAGAATTCATTTCTGCTGGTTGATGAGAAAATAAATACGATTATGAACCAAAGGAGAAGCCAAATCCTCTCCCAAAGAATCCTGGTAACACCCCTTACTTTCAGGGATTTCTCTTGCCATGGGAGTGACCCATGCCCACCAAAGGGAAGGTGGGAAGATTCTGATCATTTTCAGTTTCACAACCTGGCTCTGTACCCC
>VZTV01075217.1:3326-15485 GCA_013400875.1 Anhinga rufa | reverse complement strand
TGACCTTGGTGGGAGTTTGGATGCAGGGACTCCTTCACTGGCCAAAAGCACAATATAAAAGGTGGCCTTTCTGCTCATGTGCTGTGTATCGCTCTCCACTTGTACCATTGCATACCTAAAGAAATGCCAGTTCTCGCAGACTGATGGATTTGAACATGTCAGCATCGCTAAACACTCTGTTTAG
Source organism: Anhinga rufa (assembly GCA_013400875.1). NCBI lineage: Eukaryota > Metazoa > Chordata > Aves > Suliformes > Anhingidae > Anhinga > Anhinga rufa. The sequence goes on along the minus strand of VZTV01075217.1, from coordinate 15,301 downwards.
AATTTTTAAACATTTAATTTGTAGTGATGGAGACTAAATTGAGAATTAAAACCATACACATCAGTCCCAAGGGAGTTCCCCCCTTCCCTCCCACTCCATCTGGAATGAAGAGGAGTTGGAATTATACATGAATTAATGAATAAGTAATAGAGAGTCACACAAATAAATTTCAGATGCAAGGATTTTTAAAAAAATCATGCACAAGTTAATATTTATTTATGTAACTTGCAGAATTCCAGCCAATGGCTGCATAAATATTAATTACTAATTAAACTTTAATAGCAAAGCAAACCCTTTGCATTTTCTAAATGTATGTATTAAAGCTGTCATTATTTGTTTGGAGAATTGGGTTTGTTTGGGACTTTGGTCAAGCAGTGACAAGAATACAATTTTAGAGCAGGAGACACCCTAGGTTAATTTTCCTTTTTGCTTTGATTGCAATTGCTCAAAGAGAGGATGAATTAATTTCTTTTTTTTTTCCTCCCATGAGATAATAAAATTTAAAAGAGCAAAACCAGGGCACCGCTGTAGGCCCAGTTGTGCATCCCCACTACATTTTTGACTGATTTCCAATACAAAGAGCAGGAGGATGAATTCTCAGTTAGTTAGCACAGCTTTGCTGGCTGCAGTAGCTGTACTCATCTAGACCAGCTGATTAGCTGGCCTGTGGTGGTAGTTTAGCGTTTATGTGCCTTTTGGCAGCCTGAGGGCTCACCTGCAATTGCCATTTTTGCAGGCTACCATGAGTCCTTTTATATGAACGTCTTGGGTCCGTAAGTCCATAATGTCCCTGTTTATCACTTTTTGGTGTGTGTTGCTAAACCCACCTGGAAAGGAGGTTTACAGAGATGAGCTTTCCTCCTCCGCAAGGAGAGTGAGGGTGAAAAGCCAATGAGTCCCCACAGAGCCGTGGCTCAGCTCCGAGTCTTCCCTGCGACATCTTGCATCGCTCCGCTGGCTGCTCCGGGTACTGCCGTTTCTGCTGTGTGTCATCTCACTGCTCTGGGGCATTTGCAAGGGTTTCCCAATGCTGTGGTTAAGCCAGGCATTGTCCCCTTGTGATCCAGGATGGTTGCTGCTCTTCTGGATCCCAAGCAGGTGTTGCTGGAGCCTTGCCGTGACTCAGGACCCCTGGGCTGTGGCTCTGTTGGGCTCAGGAGAGGGAAGCATGCGAAACAGCTCTCACTGTCAGGGGCCTGTGACTAAAGGACACAGCCAGTGGCACAGCTGGGAAAGGGGTAATTTTGCTGAACTGTGGCTCCAGCAGCACTCAAGCTCAGGCAGATTATCATGAGATGAAATTGCCAAGTGGTGCAGCAAACATCTAAGGGGTAAATAGACCTAAGATGCTCTAAGAACTGAATGCACCTTTGGGTAGAATGTGGTATCTGTGAGTTTTTAAAGGGGGAAAAAAAAGATTATGGCCAAAAAGAGAGCTCTGGCATTCTGTGTAATCTGCTGCAAAGAGTTGGTGGTACTGCCTGTGGTGCATCCCTGCTCTGGGGGAGTCAGGAAGGTCCAGTTGCGCTGTGGTTCGGGTTTGGATTTCTGCTTTGCAGCTTTCTTCTTTTAAGTCAGTAATTACAGACTAAAGCTGGTGAGACCAACCCTGAGTAAAGCACGTCAAGCCATTTCATCCTTGCGGGGGAGTCAGGGTCTGCCTCCTGGTATGGTTCCACTCTGATTCCCTGACCCCATGGTCTGTTGTAACTACAGTCATGGAAGTCAATGAGGTGAGTCCCAGCACTCACCAGGACGTGCCTGTGTAAGCTTTTGAAGGTTCAGAGCTTTATGAAGTATGGGGAGCATATAAAACTGTTATTGCAGTACTCTTATCTTGGGCCTCATTTAATGACAGGGACACTACTGGTTAAAGAATTTAATAAGCAATTCTCTTACCCATTTTGAGATTGATGGAGCATACAAAGACATGAGTTGATTAAAACCATCCAGGCTTCACCCAAAATTCAGAGATTAGTAATCTGTAAGGCCTGAAAACAGAAGTACATGACTTAGGCTTTTATTTAATAGCCCCAGGTATCTCCCCATCTAACTCCCCTGGATGATGTGTGCTCTTTGGTTCAATAACAATGGAAGGCCTTTGAGTGTGTCTGTTTTAACTAGAAGGAAGAAACAGAGACAGAAAATGAATTAAGATGGTTACAAGCACAATAAAACAAAGTGCACAAATTTAAATGTAAAACATTGAAAATGTACCAGAAGTAATAAAGACAAGCCAGTGATAGGACTCCAAGCGGGAGCCCTGACTAATTCTGTACTGCAAAGATATAAAAGAAAATCAATATTAAAAAAAATGAGACCTTTAGCAAAGAACCTTGTTAAATGGCGTATGCGACAATTTAAAAGAAATAACTTGGAAGTTAGAAGTGCAGCATAGAAACATCTGAATAACTGACATTTAAAGAATTAACATAAAATTATTCCAAGGTAGCGATGAAAGTAGTCAAGCACTCCTCTAATGTCCATGTAAAACCAGACAGTTTTAACAGGGCACCCTCAGCCTTGAATGCATCTACTTAACGATTAGCACTGTGTCCCAGCTCTCTATAGGCAATATAAACACTCAGTAATATGTGGACCAGCCTGTTTAAATCAGTTTTTTTTTCCTTGTCCTTGGCCTCGCTATTAGGTGATGAAATGGCAGGCCAACATGGGGCTTGCTCTACCTCTACTCTTCCTGATAACATGGGCAAAACTGTGGATGGGCAGAGAATTAAATCAGCATCCCCTGAGTAAGCAATTGCTCCTTTGGAGAATGGCTTTCTCTGTTAGTGGTTGGCATAAACAAACAGAAAATGCTATGGTATTGCCATGCATCCTTCATTGATCCAAATCTTTATTTCAGTACAGTGCTTTTCTTTTAATGTGATGTCACAGATCTTAATTAGACAAATACTCATTATTTAAGCAAAGACATATTTGAAGTCTGTCTTTAATTTCTTTTCTGTTAATTCTTCCCTCTGCATCTACAGCAGGCAAAAATCAGGAGACAATACCAATGCTGGTGTACAAATTTCAGAAGATTTCTCTGTTTCAATGACCGTGAAGTGATCTTTAGTTAGTTTTTTGACTCCTCAGGCAGTTTTGGACTGACACAGTCCAACACCAGACTGAGTGACAAGGACCTTTAAATTTGCAATAACGTGAATGTACTCTTGTGTAATGAAACGCTAATGCCCAGACTGATGCCTGTTCAGCCAGGTTAGCTGTGAGAGGGTGTTCACAGAACCAAGGCCCTCCATCCTTCAAATGGTGAGATTAAGGCTCTGTCTTTACCGTGTGACTCCCAACAAAGCTCAGAGCAACGAGCCACTGCACTGCCAACTGATGCTGTCTCCTTTCCTATACAAACAAGGAGCAGTTGGCTCTGGCTGATGCAGGCAGTCCAGGAAGCAGAGGATGGGAACATCTTTTAAGTGCTTTGATCAGTGCAAAAGAGGTTTTATCCATCACCCAGATAAAGATTCCCAAGTGGCTGAGGCTTAGCATCCATCAGATCTCTCTCTTTAATAAAATATGCACCATACACCTAAATCCTGTCCCGTAACTGCTGAGCTGGCTTTTTGTTGCGTAGCGGCGCAGGCAGCATAACATCTGAGTAAGGGTGATACCAAAGTGCCCCTTCCTGATGTTTGGGATTCAGGCCACCTGCAAAGTCCAGCATGCCTCAAGGACTCCTTCGCGCAGCCTTCACACTCCCAGGTATCTTCAGAACTAGTGGGACGTTACTGACCAGGAGATGGTTTTTATTTATTACGGATCTGTGGAACAAGGCTGACAGCTGATGTGCTTGATACCTGATGTGAGCCCAACACCAAGTCACCCCTAAAACAGAGTCCATCTCTCACATGGACTATCTGGCTTCTCTGTGGGCTTGGATTTCAGCCTTTGCATGTAGGACATATCACCTCTCTTGCCTTTGCTTGACCTCTCATTTTTCATGACACTCGCAGGAACTTGCATATTTTTGGGCTCTTACCACTCTATGAAATGTAGACTTGGCCCCTGGGATTAGAGGCTACCAGGAGAAGATCTATACACAGTGGTAGGATTGCAGCTTTCTTGTTTCTGCAAGAAACCAGCCTAAAAAGGAAGCCAGGAGCACTGTAGTGCCTGGAGGAGTGAGGATCAGTCCCATAGCTTTGCTTATGTGGGGAAGAGAGTTAAATCCAGCAAAGAGTAGCATGCCTCGAGCCTGGGTGCGTGCTGCTGCTGTAAGCTTGGGCTGCACTGCAAAGTGCTTTCAAAGCCCAGGTACAACCCTGGTGTGATGGATGGAGCTGGGAAATCCTGAACAATGAGCATTGTACTGCATTTTCCATTTCTTAGAAATCATATAACATATTCAAGTAGGTTTATACCAATATTTTTGTCTGCTTCATTTTCCCTTTTTTTATCATGTGCAACTACTAGACACATCCAGGGCTACTTTTTACTAGGCATGAGATTGTTCTCCCCTTTTTTCCCTATTCATAAGCACACTTTTTCTAATTATCTTTTAATAAAATAAGACGGATTTCTCCAAGTCTTAAGTTTTACTCTCTTTTACTTGAGGTTTTGTGAGTGCTGGCTCTCTGTTTCACAGTTTAGTGATTTGGGGGCTGGGATATATTAATTATTCAATGATTTAAATGAAATATCAAAGGAGTTTTTATTGATTTGCATATAAAAGTTATGAAACCCAATATATGGCACAACAGACAAATTAGTAGGCCATAAAAACCATGAGTGAATAACTGTTTTATTAAAGCTTTAAGATAACTTGCTGTAGTATCCGAAAATAAAGGTCAAAAGGAAAAAAAAAAAGGAAAATTTAAATGTGTGCACATTAATGGACTGGAGAATGTGGCTTTACTAATAACTTCTGTGCATAAAAATTTATATTTTTCAACACAGCAATCATTTCTTTTACCCTGTTGGGTATTTTAAATGTGCTCCTGTGTATATAATATTAATTTAGTCATAAAATAAAAGGCAGTAATTCAGACAGTAGCCCATGTGAGCTATTAAATTCAAAGTACCGTGTGAAGTATTTGTGGTTATGGTTCCTCGCAGTTCTGGATAAGACGCAAACAAACCACTCCTGACAAGACGAAATTGTTCACTTTCTGCATTTCCTTTTCCAGAGCTGACACTATGTCTGAATAGGTTGTTTGGATATAAATTATGAGAATGCTCCTTGAAAAAAAGCATGAAATGAGGATTTGTGCAATAGCCAGGCTTTTAAAGAGGGATTGTATGTTCTCTGCGTCTATCTAAACTATCTCATGTCATAGTTCACTTCTTTTTATGCTACATCAGCGAGCTTTGCTGCCTTAGGAAGTGAAAAGATGTTTTCGCTTGTCCTGTTCATTCTCTAATGCGGGGCAGAGAGTTAACCAACAGCAAATGGGCTTGCCTGCGAAGCCAGTCAGCTGTGTAAAACATTTTCATGTTGTCTCTTTGAAAAGCTTGAAGCAAATATTCCACCCACTGCAGCTGCAAATTAATGCACAGCAATTAATCAAAATTCTTCTCACTTGCTTTCTCTGTGCATGTACTCTTGCATTAAGTCTTAGAGTGCCTGGTTGTTCTCCTGTTAAATGTGTCTATGCTAAGACTCAACACAAGCACTTCTCAGCAAGAAGAAATTAAGCCTGAACTCAGGCTGAATCCTTCAGAGACCTGGCTCAGTGCCTGCAGCTCAGCTAATACCTATCTGTCAGCATCCAACCCTTAATGGTACCAGTGCAAAGACTAAGGGACCCCTGGTAAAACCTTCTCTATGGATTCTCTCTATATTAGGAAATATCCTCATGTAGCATTTCAGAACCATCTCTCACCTTTTAATACAAGTGCCTTGAAGAGAGATCTCCTTCTTGCCCCACCTCCCCTCTCACCTCTCTGTACAGAGAATCCAGGCTCAAATCTGCTGGTGGGAATAGCCCCTGGTATGGGGGAGTCTGCAAGGAAAAAAGGATTTCCATGGGTCCTTGTTCCTGCAACACACAGAGCTTAGAGGCCATGTAGAGTCTACTCTAAAGCCATGTCTAGACAGAGCACACTTGTGTGGGGCACAGGATGTGCATTTGCCATAGCTGAGATACAGCAGTGGCTACTTTCACAGCTCCTCAGTTCCATAGTTCCAAAAAATGTTTGCATCAAGAATCAAGGACAGATGGTAATGCAATAAAAAATATTTCCTTCCTCCAATGCTTCCTTTGCCAGCCAGGGGTAGCTTAAAAGCAGTTGGTGAGTTCAGTGCAGGCTTTGCATGCTTGATCCTTGGTTAAGGCACAGCTGTGACAAGAAGTTGATAGCAACCGTTTTGATAGCAGCTTGCTGCTGCCTCTGTCTGCTGGCTGTAAATGAGAGGGAGGGTGGGTTCCTTCAGGTGTCACAACAGGATGGATAATCATGGTCCTTCTGGCAGACCTCTGAAAAGCCCCAGCTGTGTGTGTAACTCGGTCTTTTACAGCCATATGGCAGGGCTGCTGGCTTGGCCCAGGCTCCTTCCAGCGGTGCCAGCCCAGTTCAAGCTCCTCTGCAATGACCCAGGCTCGGCCTGGGAGCCTCTGCTCCATGCTGCCTAGGGTCCTTGTGGTCAGAGCTGTTTGGGCCAGCCTGAATCTGCCATTGTAGCTGTCCTCAGTGTCCCCTGTACCTCACTGTCACCTTCCAGCACACCAAACAATCTGGCAGGATATGAGAAATATCTCCATCCAAATTCATCCCTGCTGTCAACCAGGGAGGAGAAGGATAAGATACCAGTACCCCAGGGACTTCTCAGCCAGCAGTGTTCCCAGACAACTGGTCCTGTTTGCCCTGAGATTCCCATCATGCAGAGAAACATGGGAGAGCCATTGCCAGCATGCTGGAGGTGGTCCAAGGGCAGGTGTTTTCGGTATTTGTTGGTTTCAGCAAGGAAGAGACCACAGCTTGGCTGGGGAAAATCAGTGCAGGCCACCCCCATACCTAAAATGAGGGGTTAATTCACTGCCAGGAGGAAAGAGATGTGTGTGGGCAGGCACAGCATCCCCACATCTGTGGTGAGTCAGACACCCCAGAGATTCAGCCGGCAGACGATGAAAGGGAGAAGTAGGTCAGAGCAGACAAAGACATCGAGGGATCCATCTGCTGGATCAGACAAACCAGGAGACGGCAGTGGTGAGGGTATCTGACCTCCTGCATGGTTAATATGCAGAGCAGTCGGGAGAGCATTCATCATCCCGTGGCCTGGTAGAGGGGTGATGTTTAATGACTGGCAGCAGGAAAAGCAGGTAGCAGGCTGAGAGGAAGGTGCATGATAGGGCTCCACCTGGTCAAATAGCTAGATAAGATCGCAACGCGATGGGGAGTCCTTTAATTATGTGCTTGCTGCATCAATTAGTAAAGGCAAGAGCATTGGCCTGTCTAATTTAATTGGCAGAGCTAGTGAGGAGGGCATCTGACATGGGCACTCTCAGCCTCCCCAGGGGCAAGGCAAGCCCAAATGACTCCGAAGTTGCAGGAGAGGAGCTGAGGCACAGTCTGCCGCCTTCACACCAATGTGTTACTGCACTTAAAAGCAGCTGCTGTGATGGGAGCAGCTGAGCTCCATACAAGTCCTTGGCCATGAGGTCTGGAAAGTCTCACTTGAAGCTGGTGAATACGCAGAGTGAAATATGTGTTTTAGAAATCAAGGCTCCAGAAGGGAAAGGTCAGCCTTCTAAATGAAAGGCAATTCCCTTTCCCTAGCAATGCAAGGTGTAAGTTGTTCTATCACTGATTTGTTTACTTTCTTTGCCTCCTTGGTGGGCTTGGGGTATTCCAGGCCTCAAAGGGAAGCAGGCACTTCTCTGTGGAGGATGCAGCCTCTGGGGTTTGTCAGTGCTCAGGAGAGTGAAGATGAATCAGGTCTGAAACAGGTGCACAGCATTTCAGGCCAGTTAAATTCCTGTGGGAATGTTCTCGGTCAGGCTTCAAGTGACATAGTTTCTTGCCACTTCATTTTCTTCACAGGATTAAAGTCATTTCTGCTAATGATTTGTCTTGATTCTTCTCGCCATCCCCAGAGCCATTGTCTTAAGCTGTAGGAGGAAGGTCTGGTTGCTCTAGGCATGTCTCAGCTTGTACCTTCACCAAGCCCCCAGACAGCATGGGAGTGATGGATAATTATATCCTCCTCTCTCTGGTAAGCAAAAAACCAGCACAGGCATTTGAAGATGGTTCCAATGGCAGGATGGATGGGAGCTTGGTGGAGGGGTCAGGGTGTCTGTAAGAGCCAGGGGGAAATCAGGGGCTGGGTGATGGTCTTCCCATCAGGCAGAGCTGGCATGGATATGGCAGTGGGGTCAAGTGGGAAGCCTAGCATCAAGGTGTAAATAGGGGTCGGGACACTATATCAGCAAAGTGACAAGTAGGGGAATATGTCTTTCAGAATCCCCTGACTACATGGAAAGGGAATTAAATTAGTGAGCAAGAACAAGTTACTAGCCATGCCTTGTGTCCAGTGGGGATGTGGAGATGTGCATGAGGCTGGGAGGTTTGGAAGGAGACTGAGATACTTCCTTCGTCCCAGGATCATGAAGTTTAACTGGAAGAAGTCCTTCTGAAACATTTTGCAGAGTTCAAGTCCAATGGTGATTTCTACCTCTGCTGTGAAATTCTCACTCTGCCACTTCTTATAAATTACCATCAAAAGTTTATGTCGGTGGAAATTTTCAGCCTATGTAGAAATGCTCACTGATGAAAAGCAATGAGAAAACTGCTTGGCTGTATTTATCAGCATGCACCTAAAATTATGCAGATCCCTAAAGGATCTGTCCAGCCATGATCTCATCTGACAGCAGGGTTTTGGCAACAATAACAGTTTGTCTCTACTCTGGGACTTCATTCTCAGCTGCCTTGCACATGTTATATTTGACAGTACCAGAGCAAAATGGGTGTAAAATGTAGTGTTTTGCACTTGAGAAGGGCTGGTTGCCCATTTCATGTAGATTTAAAATGATGGTGTGCAGAGCAGCACAGTGGAGGATGCTCTGAAAACCCATCACCCCAAGAAGTGGATTTCTTTAAGCAAGAGAGTGAAAATAAAAGTGTATTTTCTAAGTACTGAGACTTCACAGGAGAGCAAACAGTAGGACCCGCAGATGGAAGCCTGCTCACTTCAGTGGGAATGGAGCGAGGCTGGTGCTAGCTGCTCTGAAAAATCCTGACCAAAGAAAATTGGAACCTCAGCCTACCTCCTGCAGCAGGAGCCAGGGCTAATCCTGTATAGACGCTCCTGCAAAATAGAGAAAACAACAGGTTTGATGAAGGATGCTGTATTTGTAGCTCCAGAAGGGGACATTCATGTGCTTGGGGCTGGGTTGTTACGAGCCTCCATTCAGCCTGTCCACTCTCTATGCCCCAGTGCAGGTTATGCTACCAGCACAGCGGCACCCAACTGGAACTAAGGAAAGTCATGGTGACTTCTCAACATCTCCATGCACAAAAAAGAGGGTCGCTGTCCTGCAGGGTGCCACAGAATCCCGGTAGAGGAAATGTCCATGTCCTATCCCTCCCCTAGGTACTGAGCTTGCTGGTTCATGTACGGGGAAAAAAAAACCAAAAACAAACTAGCTAAAATTTGCTAGTGGTTTTGTTTCCATAAACTTTCTAGCTCTGCCTGGAACCAACTCAGCCCAACCCACTGTGTTGTGTAGCTTTTCCTGAGGGTGCTCAGCTACTGGGGTGACCAGCATCCTCTCTGGGGAAGGCTGGAGACAGTGGGGAGGGCAGCTGTGGGCTGGAGCAGCAGGGGGGCCTGTCACACAGCTTGCAGCTCTTAGGTAACCACATCACACAGTCCCCATCTCGCATCTGCATAATCCATCATTTTTAAAGACATTTCCGTATATCGGTTAATATAAAATGTTGTTCATTGTGTCAGCCAGCAGGAGGTTTCATAGGTCCTTTAGGCAACTTAAATAGTGATTAATCAAAAAAAGCCTCCACCTTCTTCGTGCTGTTAATGCTGTTGTTAGGTTGCAGGCAGCATAATTTATGGCATTTCCTGATCCTGTTAGCTAGGATGTCTGATTAATTTTGGCTCTGGGATTAAGTCAGCAAAAGAAATTTGACTTCCTCAAGCAAGTGATATATATCATCCACCCGAGTGCAGGAGGGACAGAACACTATCTTTCTGCCAACATTTTTATTGTGTCTTCGACTATAGCCAGAAGGTGGCATTATGTACTCATTTTATTACTGCTGCTGGCTGGGGACTGGATTGATTTTAAAGCCCAGGACATGGTCAGCTTCTTGATCTTGACATGGAAGGGATAGTGCTAGCATATGATGCTGGAGACCCTGCCTCTGCTTCCCAACACGGACCACAGTGTGCAAGTTGGGACATATCTCATTCTTTTTCCTCCCAGATAATTCAGAAAATGACATATCAATGACTTAATTATTACCCAGGATTTTGATTTTTACACATTTTTCATTCTTGGTGCTCGGATGGCTTTTTTGATGCTGCTGTTTCATTTTGTCCTGCTGCTTATATCTTGTCTGTACTTCCTGGGGCTAGAGAGCAAAGTTGAGGGATAATACAGGGTTTTCAGTTCTTCCCTGCCTTTCCTTCTGATAGAGAGCTCTTCTTTCATTTTTCTTTTTTTCCTTATTATGGAACCTTTTATCAAACAGGCAAAGGATCCTTTAGTAGCTCAGGGAATTTGTCAGCTGATGAAACAATCTTGTCTAAGTAGCTTTCTATGAGGTAATCTGAGCCACTCTCAAGTACACAGATACAACATGAGTGTCTTCATCTAGTAGCATAGCATTTGGTCTTGTTACATGGGTTCCTTACTCTAGGAAATCTGGCAATACCCGTGTTGCTCTCCTTGGGTGCAAACAAGACATGGCCATGCAAAACACCATGCTCCTTTCCCTCTCTGTGCCCATCACCTCTATTCCTTCATTTTGCATAGCTATGTGCTGTTTAAAGACTGAAAAGCTCTGTTTGCTCCCTTTCTGCAGGGTGATAGGAAAGGGGGAAAGTCATGCAGACCTCAGGCTGCTGCAACATTCAGCCTTTTGATGGGAAGTTCAAGAAGAAATCTCTGTCCCATCTTGGCCCTGCAGGCCATAAGGAAAGGCATTTCCACACCGCAGCTGGAGGTGTGACTGAAGCCTGGACAAACGTAGCAGAGATCTGGATCTGAAACTGTCAGGAGGACACTATCGAGAGGTGACTGTAACCCTAAGATGCTGCAGTTTATATTCTTGCTCCATTAACTCTGACAACAGACTTCTGAGACCAGAGTTTTCTAAACCTGGCTTATAAATCATGCTGGTAAAAATGCACTGGGATTTACTTGGGCATAGCATGGAGCTCTGCAAATAAAATTAACCCTTTGTGCAAGGACTGTGGCAGATGCTGGGTGCTTAGTGTTATACTGCTCAAATTTTGGGCTGGGTTTGTGGAAGCCTGACAGCTAATACTGCATGCCTTGAGCTTCGGATATTCAGCTTCTCCCCAGCTGGATGCAGACAACTGAGAGGTCAGACCTGGTGAGATGAGACCAGCATCAATAGGCACATCAATGCTGGCCTATGACTGAACCACTTTGCTTCCCAGCAACTAATGATGCTCAACAGCTTCCAGCCCCAAGCTGGGCTGATACCTGCCTGCTCAGCATGGTGGATCTTAGTAGTGTTTGTACCCAAAGTTTTACTCTGGTCTTGAAAAGATCTGTTTTCCAGAAGCTACCAAATACTCTTTAATCCTTTGTGAGAATAAGAGCCTTTAAAAACAGCTCAATTGGTCACAGAGAAAGAGACCTTCTTGAAATCATGAATTGTTTTTCAAAACCTTGACCTTAATCTCTGAAAGGATGCTACCTTCTGCATAACTCAGGCAATACTACTAGACATATATAACTTAAAGCCATGCCTGTGCAGGCCTCTGATGCGTACAAGTGTTTTGTAGCACCTGCTTGGCAGAGTCACGG
>VZTV01075211.1:0-14679 GCA_013400875.1 Anhinga rufa | reverse complement strand
GCCCCGCAGCGCCCGAGCCGGGCAGCCGGCAGGAGCCGGGCGGGCGGGCGGGCGGTTCCCCGCCTCGCTGCGCTTTTTACCTGTAATTATTCCAATTACGTTTTTCAACACCAGGGCGAGCGAGGCTGCGCCTAACCCAGATACTTGCCCTCCACGCCCATATCAGGCCGCGTGTCTCGCGTGCTCCAAATAACTTGAAGGGACTCGGTGGCCGCTTGTACTTTCTGGCTATTAAGGACGGTTATGTGAGTCACGCCACACAAAAATTTATTTTTAAAGGACAACTCCTGTTTTCGCCGGCGGGGCGCAGTTGGGGACAGAGCCAGCTCACTACGGCACGTGATGTTTGTGTGGTTTCTGTGAAAATCCATGAAAGTGCAGAGCATTAATCTGTTTTGGGTAAGGGACGCAAGATGCCAAACAAAACCCGCACAAGAAGGCCATAGTATGCAGTCACCACGCAAAGAAACACTAAAATTATTTTAACTGCAGGTGAGTGTGGTGCAAAGGCAGTGAGCTGGCTTTCAGGTGTCCCCCCAGACAACTTCAAAGACACCAACAACTTCAAGGCATCAATGCTTTGCAGACCCACCCGGCTCAAAAAGACCCAATTCCTTATCTTTTGCAGCTGGGTTGTCTGTGCTGCTTGTGGGTGCGCAAAATGGCTTGTCCCTGTAGAAATTCCTAGCAGGTAGCTCTGCGCAACGTGCGCAAATTCATTTAATGCCGCCACATACGCACATGTAAAGAGGCTGTTGCTGCGTTATATAACCCGAGATATGTAAATAACAAAACAATAGAGGGTGTAAATAAAGCAGAGGTAACTGTGAAACCTGAACCCCAAGCTGACTCCAGTGAAAGGAAAAGCTGTGTGGCACACTACACGGACCCAACCCACGGGGAATGTTATTAAAGCACATCATTATAATGGCGTTACGAGACGGTAGGCATTTCACTTGCTGTGTATCTCAACAGAGGCAATATTCCTCCCCTTGAAACTGCTAAAGGCTTAAGTAATACATGAAAATTTTCTGCCTAAAGCTGAAATTGTATCCAAACTTATTAAAAGATTAATCTGCCCCTTAGAACAGGGAGAATGAAAGGGAACACAAAGAGCAGGCCAGCGCAGCCCTGGTGAATTAGGAAACTGTTACATAGCTGAATTTGCCAACATGCTGGAGATACGGGTGTGCTGCTGCCAAGGCCTGTCAGGGTGTGTGAGATGACAAACAGTACTTGCAAGGTACTGTTTGAGGCAAACATTGCTGCCTCACCCCATCCCGTAACCTTAGCAGGAAAGGGAAGCACATATTTTCAGTGTTTCCCCCACAGAGCCATTCTTTCATTCCCCGCGTTCTTATTCTTCCTCCTTGTCCAGGTCCCTTCTAGGGTAAGTTCTTACACCTTTTTCTTTAACGAAACAGATTTCAATCCTGCCTACAGTGCCAGGGTGCCCTGAGGCAGCTCTGGTTAGTGCAAGGTGATCTGTCCTACAGTGGCTGGGTGTGCATTGCTTCTCAACCTGTGATCCCAGCCACACTTCAAACTAAACCCAAGTTCTCCATGCTTCATCACAATGTGTTTCCCAGAGCTGGACAGGACACTCTCCGTACCACTTTGTCAATTGTCCATGGCTCACAGATTGAGAAACTCAGTATGAGCACAAGATTGTCAAACAGACTTGGCAGAGGATGACTCCATGTTTCGGGAAGGGCTCCCAAGCCAAGGCATACCATGAGCTGTTCATACTCCTCCATCCCTGGTCACCCACCCAGGTCTGCCCAGACAGCCAAGGAAGACTGCATCATTTATGTGATAATTAGTAACCTTTGCTGAACTCCTTCACTCCTGCACGATGACGTTGTACCCAGATGAAAAACTGCTGCAGGTTTTCATTCATAGGATCACTCAGCTCCTGTGAGACAAAGAACAACCATTTTTAAAGAAAGACGATAGAATTGGTTTTCCCCACTGTTCAGTATCAGTCCTGATAGATCTCCCTGTAAATCCCTCCCAGTACATGCCCTGCTGTCTCACTCAATATTATTCTTGTACCCTGAGGGTCGATATCCTGCCAAGTGATATTTGTTTAAAATTCTTGAATGCACAAATTTGGCACAAGAACTGGGGCAAAGGGCATCCCCCTGGTTACAGCAGTTGGGTGGAATCTTCCCACCTCAAAGTCCAAGATCCGTTTACACCAGTTCATTTAAGCTGCAAAACAAAATGAACTCTTCCTGCTAGGCTTGCTCAGACAGATGAATAAATGCAACAGGGAGCGCTAAGCAGAAGTGCTGTACAATGTAATGAACTGTTGAAGGCACAAGCAATTTTTCAGCTTGTATTAAGACTGATTCACTTGTAGCTGACGTCAATCCTGCCTCACTACTATCTTAGCCTTGGGATTGGAGTATGATAAATATTACCTGTAATGCCATCTGCTGTACAGAGACAGCCCAGGCTTCTCACTATTTATTTAAGGGCTAATGTTGTGCTAGACCAGAATGCAGTTTATTTCAGCCTGATTTGACTTTGTTTTGACTCTAATTAAAAATGCCTGTCCACTCGAATTTTTAAAGTGATCTGTCATAGAGCAAAACCAATGTTTGTCTTGAAAAGGTGAAGTTCAAGACAGCATAGTTAGCATCAAACAGAAAACTAATGTGCAAAGGACAGCACTACCAGACTTCTCCACAGGGAAGAGTCAAGAGAAGATGCAGAGTCAGAAGATCACCATCTCAGGATGAGGACCTAGGACCTCCCAAATCCTAGCTGTCTGAAATCCTGGAGAGCAAATTTATTTTGTATACCAGTTTCTCCCTCAATTCCTTTAGAACCACACCCAAGTCATCCAGCTTTTCTATGAAATACAAAATATTGTAATTTAATGGTGACTCTGACTTTTGGTCAGTGGTAAAATTGTTTTGAATGGCATCAAGCTGAAAATACATATTTAGATCAAGTAATGCACATAGAAAACTGTTTCTTCTTAGGATTTTCTCCTCATTTTAAAAGTTTACAGTAACAGGAATTATACCACTTCCTAGAGAAGCTCTTTCATGATAGTAACTCTGTTGAGCATTTTTTTATTACTAAAAACTTCCTAACACTAAAACCTGACTCAGTTAAAAGCCTTGTATATGGTGTGTTCAGAAAGAGCCGCACACATTCAGCCAACAAAAAGCTTGAACACCTGGTCCATCATAATTTATGAAGACCATAGTTATTAAGCTAATTCTACTCCAAGTTAGCCTAACTGTCCAAAAATCAAATAAAATTTCATCAAAAGGATATGTGTCCATGGGCAGAATTTCTGTCATTGACCCGCTGCAGAGAAACATGTTGACTTTACCAGTTTACTCACTTAGATTTGCATATTCATAGCTATGTTTGGGACAGATATTGGTGCACTATTCTGAAAACTGTAGTGTCTTTTGTTCTGAGGAACAGCAGTAATTTTGTATGTGTAAAAGTAATTAAATCATTTAAATCTCAAGTAATTTTAAAAGGGAAGGGCTGTGGTGAAAGCTATACAGGTAAAAATTTATATTTAACTGAATTATTAAAATAAGCTTGGATGACAGAAACTGAACTATAAGTGCTTTTTGCTTAGTCTTAGCATTTCATAAAAGACATGTCTGTTAGTTTTATTTGTGGTTATAATCAGTTACTTACCCTGGTTTTACTGTACTTCATGGGACTTAATCCTGCAACGTTTGGATGGCAAATGCAATGCTATAATGCTTAAACGCACATCAAAATCTTGCTGCTTGAAATATAATTAAAATAGCAATACAGTAAATCCCTTAACATGTTTTTAATAGTCAGCAATCTACTGCATCTTAAAATGCTTGAATTTTCATTTTATAGGACCTCCCAAATGAGGATCACAGTGCCCTTTTTAATTATTAATTCACTCATGTTGATAGGATAAATTAAAAATTCTGTGATGGAGAATGTGCATTATTTATTAATGTCCCGATCTTGTCCTACACACTGTGGAGTTTGCTCTTTGGAACCTGCTTCAGAAGTCTAACTCAAGGGTGTTTTTTGTGGTGGTGATTTTTAAAATTATTTTTCTTAAACTTGACTTTGGTCTTGCCTTTCTTCTCTGTATGACAAAGGTGTTTTTTTTTTCTATTTTCTTTATGCTTCTTTCTTCAGGGACTTTAATTACTGCATTCTGTTTGTGTGTACACATTGCTGGAGAGGCATCAAGACTATTGAACCATCACATCCTACAGTTAAGGAATTCAGAGTTAGTCACTTAAACATTAATAAAGTGGAAACTGAAGTGACACAGCAGCTATGTTTGTCCTATTCTTCTTTTACAGCAAGTACTGGAGATGGGTTTAGGTGAACTGTTGGTCTGAGTAAAGCCCTAGCTTACTTCTGAAAAAAAAAAAAAGGTCAAGAGAAAAGCAGATTAATTACATTATACTTTGCTATTGAGCAATTGCTTAGTTCTATTCTATTTCAGTGGTAGATGCAGTAAGAAAGAATACCTCCTTATTCATCCAGCTCCTGCCCACATGCGTTCAGGGTGCAATCTGTGCCTGGGAATAGCTCTCAGATTTCAGCAAGGCTTGGTTTTTATCTAGGAACCTGGTCCCCTGTGCACCATCAGCTTTGCAAAGTAATTCTGGATGCAAAAAGAATGTATTAAATTATATTTTCCCTTGTGCATTGTCAACACCCTTTTTACTGATTTTAAATGCATCAGAAATGTGCAAACTAACAAGTAGGGGTGCTTTAATATTAATTATCTCATGACACTGCAGTTGAACAAGTGATACAGAAGACAGACTACGACTAATGATGATAAACAATAAACTAAGCATCACTCTCCCTCCAAGCCTGCAAACTAAATTCCAAGTTTCCAAATTTGCAGGACTTCTAGGTAGGAGAAATGTCATCATCCTTGCTAAGTGCCTGACCACATATAGTGTATGGGAGATTAGTCAAGGAAGTTCAAGTGACTGTAAGCCCCTAAGTCAGCTTCACCCAGAGAGATGTCCAATCTCAAACATATGGCAGCAAAGGAGAAAGCAGCCATGTGCCCAAACTGTTCCTTCCTGCAGGCTTGCTTCTCCCAGCTGGGACAAGCACCACAGCAATTAAAAGTAAAACTCCAAAATCTGTTTTACTTTCCCTCAAGCAAGAGGACGCAGAAATTTCACTCACTTAATAGTGACAAAAGTAAAGAGCTTCACTTGCCTTTTAACAGGCAGGAAACCAAGCCTCCTTTATGTAGGGGACTATTCCCTGCCTAAGGCCTCATTCTTCTTGAAGCTGCAAGACTTCTAACTCTGCTAGCTGTGAACAGGCCCTCAGCTGACTTCTACAACCTGCGCCTATTTAAGCAGGGCCAAAGACACTAGAGTTTTCAGACTAGTACACCAACATCTGTCCTGAACATAGCTACAAATATGCAAACCTAAGTGAGTAAACTGGGAAGGTCAACATGTTTATCTGCTGTGGGACAATGAAAGATACTGCTTTTTAAAGATTGCCATTGTTCCCTCCAAATATAGGCACATATTCTTTTCTATGGCTGCAGCCAGTCCTGGCATAGCCTTAGAGAGAAGGAAGAAGGAGGAGTCCCATGATGCCATTTTTACAAACACTTTTCAAAATGGAAGTGTACTTTAAGTTACTGTTATTCTTCAAGCCTGAAAAAAAAGCAAACTAAAACTAGTAACATCATTTAGGAGATCTTATTGAAAGGAAATGCATGAATGTTTCCAGTTGAATCAAAATAAGCTCAGAAACAACAAAGAAACAAAGAGACTAAGCTCATCAGTTCTCCTTCCCCAAGCAAGAAGGAAAATACAGTAACTTTGGGTTACATTTGTTTTAACAGAAGGAATGCAGAAAGGAGAGCCAGGTGAGGCTATTATTACACGCAAGGCACACACAGGCCTGAGGTACAATGGAGTACGCTGGGTTCTCACCTTCATGTCACCGTGTCATTAGAAGAATGAGGTCTTTCCAAGGGGAAGGATGACTCCAGGATTTTGCCATGTGATATGAAGCTATTTCAAATCCATCCTAAGTCACCAGCTCTTTGTTAATATCAAATGACCCTAGTAGCCTTGTACTGCGTGAGGCAGACAATAGTCTGTCTTGAGTAACTCATCAACACCTTTATGAATAATTGGCTCTTGTGCAGCAGAGGACAGTGCAAAGAAGTGACAAAGACGCTGTGTGCACTGTGGAATTATTTCCGTTTTCAACAGAAGAAGCTGGAACATCTCCAATGTACTAAATTTGCATGGCTGTGTGAAGTTGTGCTGTTCAGATGTTGTGACTGGCATGGAAAGCAGTCAAGTGTATTAGACGTAAAAGAGAACATGCCTTCTTGTAGTCTTAAAGCTTTTGTTGGCTTTCCTTCAAGATGATAGGAATGAAGCTGGTCGGAAAAATAAGAAACACTGTGTAACGATGTACTTGTCAGTTTGATGCAGGAATGAATGTTGTAAAGTTGCTTTTGATCAGATAATGCAGAACACAAACTTCAGCAAGTTTAATTTTAAAAAGCTGTTTCTTGGTTGGACCTGAAGCCTGGATGTTAACATTTCTAAGATAACCTTCATCATTTAATCACTCCCTAGCTCAATTTTTCCAAATTTGTATAAAAATTCTTGTATATATTACAAGATTATTCACAAGATTAATTAATGAATATGCACACTGAGCATCAAGAAACCACGGCATTTTCAAAAGGAGAAAGAAATTGATGAGACTTTAAAAATTAGTTTAAGAAAAGCGGGTTGCTAAAAACAAAGTTTCAAAAATATACTAAACATAGGATTTTATAGCTCACAAGGGGCCATTCCCCACATATGTCCAATTGTGTATTCCAATAGCATTTTTCTCCCAAGCCATGTACATGGCTTACACTTAAGCGTAACTTATGGTGGGACTTAAGGTCACTATACCTTAAACCTTTTCCTATTGCCCTTGGCTTGGTACTGAGGGGCCACTGATACCCGGACTGCCGCCGCACTGGGCTGTTTCTGAAGGGGCTGGGTGGCACCAGCCGACACCTGAGACCACCACGGAATGGCAGCGGCGAGGGGAGCCGGGCGGCCTCACGGGAGGCCGTGTCCAGCCAAAGGCCCAGTGTGTGGCCTCATCCCAAGCCTCCCCTCGCTGAGGGAGGCTGAGGGTGGCGGGAGATCATGGCAGCCAGGCACGGCACGGCACGGCACGGCACGGCACGGCACGGCCTGGCCTGGCCTGGCCTGACCTCGCCTAACCTCACCTCACCTCACCTCCCGCCATGGCACCCGGGCCGCACCACCCCCTTCCCATGGTGCCCCGCGGCCGCAGACCCCTGGCGTCCCGTGATGCCCCGGGAGAGGGCGGAACAAGCTCTTCCCGTGACGCTCCGCGCTCCCTGGTAACGGCGCCGTTGCTAGGGGCGGCCCGGGAGCTGCCGCCATGGCGGCGGCCCTAAGGCTTGGGGCCCTCCTCCTCCTCCTCCTCCTCTTGCCTCTCCGGGCAGCGGAGCCGAGCGTGGAGCCCGCGGCCAGTGAGGCGGGCCCTACGGCGCCACCGGAGACCCGGGCGCGGCCCCGCAGTGGGCCGGCCCCGGTGACGGACGGTGGGTGCTCGGCGGGGCGCTGCGGGTTGGGTCTGCGGGGCACCGGCGGCCCTTCCCGGGCTAAGGGAAGCCCCGCTCACGGCCTCTCTCGGGCCTCCTGTAGTCGCTGGGCCCTTCTTCTCTCTCTCCAGCTCCCGCTGCAGCCGCCCGGGGCTGGGACAAGGCTGCGCGGGGGTGCCCTCCTTGCCGGGATCCCCCGGGGATTTACCGGGCTGTGCTGCAGGCCTGCTCCGAGCACCCCTCTCTAGCAGCACCCCGCTCCAGCCAAGGCTCGGAGCCTCCTCAGAAAGGCAGGCTCAGCAAGCCCTACGCAGCCCTCGGGTGCTGGGCAGGCTGATCCCAGCGTGCACAGCCCTGCGAGTCTGCGCCGAGGGAGGGCAAGCTCTCCTGCGCCCCAGCACCCTGCTCCGAGCCCGCAGGGCAGACCCGGGCTCACCCCGGCTGTGCCTGGAAACTGCCGCTCACGCACCGAGCTGGATGTGCACGCAGTTTGCCCCAAAGTTCCTAATTCACCCCCAGCTCTGTGGGTGTTTAGTAGTGCTATGGCAATACTGATCACAAATTTTTGTTACTGTGCTATCAGGTGTTTCCCTCTGTCTTCTAATTGGCAGGTATACTTTTATTTAACTTTTGATTTCCCAGTGTTGTTGTCATCAGTTCAGCTTCCCTAGATTACTTGCCAAATTAAACACGTTGTCCCAGCATGTGCCTCCTTAGGGAAAAGAGACTTAAATCCCTGATCTGAGAGACATAACTGCGCAATCTAATCATCCATGTTTAAACTTCTCTTGTTTACGAGGTGAGCTAAGGATTCCAGTGCTAAACCCGGCTAATGGAACAGTCAGAACTTCAGAGATTCCAGGAAATACCTGGATACTGTTCAGATGGTCAGAGAGCATCCAGGAGGCCATAGAGAAATGGGCAACAGTCAAGCTGAAATAAAAGAAGCAGTAGTTGTGAAAATGAGCTTTCTTTGAATGTCTTGCCTACGGAGTGCTGGTCTTCATTTTTCTACATTCTGTGCTACTCTTAAGTTTAGATTTATTGTAGAACAGCAACTCTCCTAAAAAGTTCAGCAGAGTAATATCTGCTCTTTGAATTTATAAACTTGAAAACCTAAAAACATTTTAAGAAGTTGCCAGATGCATTTTACCAAGACAGTATACAGTATTGCTAGCAATTACTTTCTGTATTATTGCAATATTTCACAGCATGTAAAGAGTGATAGAGAGAAAAAACAATTTCAAAGAAGTCAACCATGGTTATGTTGGCAGATCAGGAAAATCTATTACTGGAGAGTGGGATATGCTCAATACTTGTAAACATCTCACTGCTCTATCAAAACTTTTTTTTTCCCCCAATAAGCTGAAACAAGTCGATAGCATACCTGGTTTGTATCTCTTTTTTATTTATTTTTTTTTTCCCTCTGCAAAGCTGAGTATATTTTCATACCTTCAAAATTCCTATTAACCCAAGTTGCTTTTTTGACCACAAAAAACCATACCATCAGATTTTAGTATGCCTTTGGTTTTGTTATTGTGTTCCAAATAGATTTGATAAGTAGCAGAAAAGATGGCTTTTTAAAAGGACTTTAAAAAAAAAGCACGTGAATTGGGATATAGACTTTTGACCATTGTCAAAAATAAGGCGAGGTGAAAAATGAAAGTGTTGGGGAACATGCTGGTATGTGTAAAGTTCCAATTCCAATTCTAATTTAAATCTCTCCTCCAGTTGCCAAGCTGTGTGTTTGTGATCTGTTGGTGGCACAGTGTGATGTAAATTGCTGCTGTGACCCTGATTGCAGTGCAGCAGATTTCAGTCTCTTCACTACATGTTCAGTTCCTATTGTCACGTAAGTGGATAAACAGCCATATGAAATACAAAATCCTGTTTTATTTGCTGCATGCATTTGTAAGGGCTCTATCCTCTCCTTTTACCAATTCTTAACCCCTCTCCCATCCTAACTCCTGCCTACCCTTTCACCAGTCCTTCCTGCACTAGGCTTGTAAACTTTTGGCCCCAACCAGGCAGAACAGCAAACTGGCCTCCCACCCCAGTTTCTCATTCACTTATTCCCTCTTTCCTAAACTCATGTGCTACTGTCTATGGGTGCTTAGGTGGTGATGCCTTCTGTTGGGGGAAGAATAGTGTGTCTTTAGACTTTCATCAATATAAAGCAGTGTCTGGAAGTTAAGAAAGCTGATATCATGGGATCATCTGGCCACCTCCATAGGTCATCAGCAATTTATCAGTAACCTCTTTCGTTATGGTTTATGATATGAGCTACAAACTTGACCAATTCAGGGCTTAATGAAGTAACATGAGCATCGTTCTGATCCTAGTTTTATAAGTCAGCATCCCAACCTGCTGCCTCACTGCCAGTCTGTCACTTTACAAACAGTAAAAGGTAGCTTTATATCAATAATGTCAATAGTTGTTTCTTTGCTATTTGCAGTTTATCTGAAAACACCTTCACCCAATTTAATCTTCTCAAAAAGGAGTTAAGAAAGCTCACTTCAAAACCGTAATGTAAAACTCTCTTGGTGACTTCTCAGAACACTAAGTACATCTCTTCTACCCACCTTCTGCATAAATTATGCCAATCTGAACACTGGGGTTTATTCTCGGTGCTTTGAAATTTTAACTAGAAGTCATCCCAGACTGCCTTTTCTTATTGTTCTTGTACACAATGACTACTGCTACCCATTTATAGTTATTTATATATATCAGAAAGCTCTAATCAACACCTCCCTGAGTGACAGTTTAATTGTCTCAGGTGACTATTCTCTCTTTGTCAACTAGAGATGCATAAAATGAAGTTGTGTTTCTTTCCCCAAATTCCTTTGTGTAAGATGTTCGTTTTGCATGAAAATCCATGGGATTTTCAATGACTGCAAGTATTGTGGATCTCATTATTTACATCTAGATTTATATACATTGGCATAATTGTGTTAGTTACTGAAAGGGTTTGACTGATCACAAGTGAGAGACTATGTGGTCTCTGAAACAGAGGAAAAAAGGGTGTTTGATTTATGATGTGATCCTACTAACAAATGGTTCACCTCATGGAAAAGTTTAATGCTTTTAAGCCATGCTTAAAAAGTAATTTCTAAAAGCCATTTCGCTACTTCAGTATCTGTCCTTGACTGCTTCGACTCTGCCTAAGATACCAGTTTCACAAGGATCATCATCTTGTATTTCTAGCATGTAGGACACACCAGTACTTTTCAGGGTATGAACTGGCACATTTGCTGTGCAGCCTACTGCAGTTCTGGGCTGTTGCTGATGAACCCACAGCACATCTACAAATACTTGTCCTAGATTGGATGGGTTATTTCACCCCGCTGTTTCTCACTCTGCCATTTCTTTTACATGCATCTCAAGTAGGACTTTTTCCTGCATCCCCTCTGCCCCAAAGGGACTAATACTCCAGTATTCACAAATCTAACCTTTTTTCTGTTCTACGTGCCATCACGTTACCCTAAAGGTCATACTCCCCACTTGTGTTGTATAAATAAAAGTGCTTCCTAGCTGTGTATAGCCTGTGGTGCACCCAGCATTTGTGGTGTCTCACACCATCTGGACCCCATCCAACTCGTCATTTGAGCTCTAGTATTATTACTGTCAGGCTCTTCCCTTCCCCCTGGTCTGTCTCTTACCTTTCTTGATGTTCCAGCTCACACTGCTGTCTCTGCTAGATAAAATGTGTTGGAGAATTCTCTATTATTTATTACTAAGCACACAGTATAAAATAATGTAAACCTTCTAAGGAGGCACAATTGCTATACAAATTCTGTTAAAAAGAGTAATCTCTTTAGTGCTTTTTTTTGATGATGCCTCAACACATGAAAAGAACTTTAAAATATGGTCAATACTAACTTCTAGTGGATCATTGATATTATTATTGTTTGCAGAGGTGACAGCCGCCTTTGTAGTCAGAAAGCTGCTATATATTCACTTGATGTTGAAGCAAATCCACCAGAAAGGATATTTAAATTAATTGACCAAGTCAATCCCAGTGTTTTCTGCATTTACTCTACAAACTGTAAGTAGTGTTGTTGTCAATATTAAGCATTGTGCTGTTATTTTTATAAGCTGTTTAGGTACCAGAAACAGACTAAAATTAAAAGTAACTAAACCTGTCAGAAAACTGGTTATTCTGTACGCTCATAGTCCATACGTTGTAATCTTTTCACTTGTGAAACTATGGAGTTAAAACATCTCACACTCTTAGTCTTCTTTGTTGAAAAAGAAATGTGGGGGTTTTTTTTATTATTTTTTTAAAGAATTTAGCATCCTTAATAAATCACATCTAAAGCTGTGTCATGGGAAACTGACTCCTTCCCCATATGTACTGTAACTATTTAATATCACCAGTGGTACAAATCCTTTATGCCCAGCTTTGAGGTGACTTGCAGGGAAGTAAGAAGTGATCAGTACTATATTCTCTTAATTTAATTATGACTGTGCAGTAGTCATCTGAATACTTAGCATGGAAACTGTAGGCACTAATTGGCATGTCTTTACTTTGGAATGTAGGCTGTTAGAAAGCGTGATTTTGAAAGAAGGGGACTTACCTCTTTCCTTAATTTTAAGTTTGTGCTTTCATGGATCTGGGTGAAATTATGAATTAAGATACTGCCTAGCTTTTCTCTTAAAGAAAAGAGAAAGCTTTTCTTTAAGAAAAGTTGTGCTGATTTTTTCTGTAATGGAGTCTTTAACAAGTCTGGAAGGAAAAATTGTTACTAAATACTGTTTCTGTATCTTTTATCCTAAAAGAGCTCTCATTCTTTAAAATGTTTTGGCAGATAAACAAGCGGTCTCCCTCAGTTCCCCTGAAATGCCTACTTCTGAAAATTTTGATCAGTTGCTTCAACAGTTTGGAAGTACTTCTTTCAGTGCTGAGCCTGACAGCTGGAATATGAACACAGATGCTCAAAATCCTTCTGATGCAAATGAAACTTACAGATACGAGGTAAATAATTATCTGATTCAATTAGTATTAGATCGTTCCATAAAAGAACAAGTGAGCACTGTTTGCATCTGCTTTTAAAAAAATGCAGTTCTCCTGGAAAAGACAAACTTTATTTTGGTCTTTAAATATAGAAATGTAAAAATAAGAAGTGTAGTGTTTTGTGTTAGCTCACTTAAAAAGTGAACCAAATTTTTAAGATCTTTGAAAAATAAGTAGCTGTGATCATTGAGTAAACATGAAGCTGTTAGCAGTGGCTTACGAATTAATGCACAAAGTAGTATACAGCATTGACAGATATAGTGGAAATAAGTACTTCTTTTATTCAGATTTATTGTTAATACAAATGCTCTAAAACTTTCCATGGACTGAAACACACCTATATACTTGGATATGTTGTTTTATTTGGCAGTATGGTGTTCCTATACAGACAGTGGATGCATTTCTAAGACTACCTAGTCCTGTTGTCTCCTCTTGGTGCTCTGATGCGAATCCTGCAGGTTAGAAAATGCATTTGAATTCCAGTTTATTTGTTTTAGAGTATTCTGCTCTGACTTGAACTTAATCAGTCAGTAAATTGGCACACACACAAATGTAAATTCAGATAAAAATTCATGAACAAATGTTTTTCAAATAGCTTCTGTTTCTCTGAGGGTTTTTAGATATAGATTGGAAGTTGCATTGCATCTATATGAAACGCTCGAAGTTAGATATGTAAATCCTTGAGAGTCTTGTTAATGGGTTGTTTATCCAACAATAAAACATCCTATTTGGCATAATTGGTTTAATAAAATAGTACAAGGGTGACACCATGAGGGAAGAGGGTATTACACAAAGCAAGTCCTAACTGGGCAACCTTTGTAAGATGTCCCTTTGGTACAATGAGGTTTCTTTCACAGCCTGAATGCAAGCCAGGTCAGACTTGCAGGCTTGAGCCCTACATTTTAACCTTTCACACAGTTTCCTGAAAATCTGCAGAGGGGGAGGGGAAAGAAAAAACAGAAAAGAAGCCACAACCACAACCTGCACACACCTGCATTTTCCAAAACCCACTGTTATTATTAAATATGGTATCATAACAATCACGATGATGACCATAGGAAAACTGAAGTCTCTTGTGAAAGAAAAAAGAAAAACTTATGAGATCTCAAAAATGAATTATAAATCTTCTAGCTTTTATTAAGCTTCTATTGTTAAGAAGTAATATTTTGTCTCATAGCATTTCTGGAGAGTCTAAGAAAGTATCATTCTTCATAGCTAATATAAAACCTTATCTGCAGTAGAAATTACATTTACCTTTTGCTTATGCTTGAGGTTCTTATATTGTTTTTTATTTCTGCTTTTCATCATTACTCTTTAATTTCCTTCAGTAATACTTTGTGACTTTTCTCCAGGGTTTTTAGTAAACCAGGCTACAAAATGCATTAGATCAGTAAGTGTGGAAAAATGTGACAACATTCAAGGAGTTAGTATGCTGTTCTATATAAACTCCAGCATTTTAGCAGTAAGTATGACTTGAAACATATAGCTGACTGTTGATATTGCATATCTTTTTGCATCTCTAGAATTAAGTAACTTCTATTTACTAAAGGATTTATCTGGATTTTTAAATTGTGGGATGGGAAAAAAAATATCTCTGTGCAACAGACTTTTATACAGAAAGCCTTTGGAAATGTTTTTACTTTAAGCTTTAACAGAAGCATTTACTGTCCCCTGCTTAGCCAACAAAAATAACAGTCTTGAAGAGACAAGCTTGTATCACTGAGCTGGCACTTGCTGCAATGGCAACAGTTTTACGCTCTTGTGCATGTTCAAGCTTTTCAACAAAGCCTATTACCAGAGTGCATAATTCTAAGAATTCTGGGTTTTAGAGTTGGTGAACATTTATGCTTAAAGAAGGACCTGTAAGTTTTAATCCTCTGCATATGTACCTTTCTTACAAGCCTCAATCTCTAATAGTGAGGTATTGCCTATACATGATTAGCCTTCCTTATACTCCTCAAAGAACATGACCTTTTACCCCACTGAGAGCAAATTTGTATCCAGCCTACTACCAAATCCAGGCTGTGGTTATTTTTCAAAGCTAAGCTTACTTTTT
>VZTV01075209.1:0-12379 GCA_013400875.1 Anhinga rufa | reverse complement strand
CCTTGTGGTGAAACCAATTTTTAATAAAAATATTTTATCTTCAATAAATATAAAGTTCTTATTACAGCAGGTTATGAAATTACTTTTTTTCTGGAAAAAATATATAGAGGGAGCTATCATTTTAGCTTTTTGTTTAAAATATGCCATCGAATATCAGTGCATAAAACCAAAGAATTTGAATAAGATTTAAAGTGTTTTGCTTTTTTTAAAAATATTAAATTTAAAGCAAAAATAGAAGTGGAGTTGCAAGCATTTTGAGCAGCTCGTCAGAATGTAATAAAGTGAAAATGTATATTATTAAGTCATTGTGACTGGTCCAGAGCTTATAATTAACCATTGTTGTGCTTGTTGAGCAGAAGTGCCAATCACCTTCTCAAAAAACTTGTTTTGAGTTATAATAATTTGAAAAACAATTAATTTCTTAGCACTTTTGCCCCTGTGTGATCCCAATTACAGAAACAGCAGTGTGCATATACCTACCCAGGCATTTAAAGATTTACAGACTTGTTTAGCAGCCCAGTCTAAAGGCTCTACCCTGACAAACTCTGTGCCCGGACGCCTTCAAATGACTACACAGGAACTGCCACACCTACAGGCATTTGCCTACACAGAACAGACAATTTTGTTGGCATTCAATTAAATCAACAGGAGCTGCATCTGGTTCAGGACTTCCCTAAGCTCCAAGTGGACAGGGGAGATGCATGATATATGATATATGCTGTTCTCTTTTTCTGATCTTTCCAACTTTTGGCCAATGCCAGAGGTAGGATGCTGAGCTAGACAGACATTTTGTCTGACTGTGGCCAACTGTTTTTCCAGTGATCAGGACCAAGGCTCTGCTCTTTGTTGTGTCCTGATGCTTTGGCTCAACACTTTTTCTAATTTAAGTATGAACTTAAGTAGTATGTAATTACGAATCTTAAGATGTTTCCCCTAAGTGTTTGCAAAAGCAAGTCTCCACCTGTGTAAACAGAATATACTAAAGAACACATCAGTATATAATCAGAAGAGCTGAGACACACACAGGTATGACTACTGAGGCTCTAATTATGGAACTTTATTAAAATTTCTAGACAGAAGAACCCCGGCATCAGCCTGCTATTTCTCTCATACCGACATTGGACCGTTTGAAACTGGGACTGAAAAAAGAAGCTCCATCTTCTACTACATGAAAGGGTTTATTCCATCCACACTACAACCTCAGTGCCCATGAAAAAAAAAAAAAAAACAAACCACAAACCACACACAAAAAATCCCCAAAACCAAAACAAAACACAAAAATACCCGCAACTAGAAAAGTTTAGAAAAAAAACTTCTAACCAGCCACACTGAAGGCAAAAGAAATGTTATAGCCCCAAAGTGTTCCAGATGAATTTCTGAACAGCATCTTTAAAAGCCTTCTGAAGCCTTCTTAGCTTCTGAGCTAAACAGCCATCTAAGCAGATTTCTGAAAGTCTTCTTTAAGAGCAAACCGAAACCTTCCCTATCGCCTGTGCAGCTGTCAGTCTCTCTTCCATGCCCTAACCCTGCTAACATTTGCAGCTGTCTTTTATGAACATCAGAATTGCTTTAACGCCGCAATGCCCTAAGAAGACATGCCTTTTTCAGGTAATCTAGATCTGTCAATCTGTCCAAAACTAGTACATCCTTCCATAGTCAGTAGTTTATTTTGTGACAGTAATAGGCAATAAAATAATGCAGTTAAATATTTTAGTGTGAGGAGTCTAATTCAGTATAGGTTAATAAAGTCTAGGTGATTCATCATGGCACATTATTTATCCACAGAAATTTAGTAGGTAGATGTGTGAAATCCCATTGCAGTCAGTTGAAATTTATGTGCTGGACAGTCTTTAGGTTTTGGTTTGGTTTTTTGGGTTTTTTTTTGTTTGTTTGTTTGTTTTTTGTTTTTGTTTTGTTTTTTTTTTTTTAACCACAAAGGACTTTTGCTTTTGTCACAGCAATTGAACAATAACTAGGAGTTGTAAGAATTGCATAATTTCTGGTTAAAAAAGCAAGACACAGATTAATGCTGATCTTTTTTCAATGCAGATCTGGGAAGACCTTTTAAACTGCTGCTTTTTAAAAGTGATGCAAATTCTGCTGAAAGCACTGTAATGGTTAAAAATAGTTTGGGAATTAAAACACATTTGGACACAGATTTGAATGGTTAAAAAATACATATACATAGATAGAAACACCTACCTATGACAATTTTAAAAACAATTTATGTTAAACCACTATAGCTTTTGTACTAAGACAAGCCCCACTAGTCTGAATATTGGAATAGAGCACTAGGTAATGGAAATTTATTAGAAATGATCACAGAACACTGCAAATGAAAATATTATTAATTAACTGCATGAGAAAACAGCATCATAAAGCACTTGAGGGTGTTTTCTGAAAACTTCATTACTGAAGGCTGAAAACTTAAGGAAAAGTTATCTCCTTTCTCCCATAATCATAGCATCTCTGGTGCTAGCAACACAATGTGAGGCTCGTCTGTGAGCAAAACACTGTCTCCCTGGAAACCGCTAGAATGTGTCACTTCATCTGTTCCCAAAATGAGAGATAAGAAACAAGAAGTGTGAAATCCTTTGCTGTGGAGGTTAGCATTTTATTAACAAACACCTGCAGTTTGATGTTTAGCAGTACCTGAAACATATTATTTCCTAATTGCTGCAAAAGGCATTGAATCTCCTTTACAGTTGCATCTGTCATGACAGAGGTCCTTCTTTTCACTGTTATTTTCCTGCCTGTTTAACAGATCACAGCCTCAAAACAAAATTATAATATCTCCTTTTTCCATAATTTCCTAATTAACCCACTCTTTGCTTCACTAAAAATTATATTAACACTTTCCTGGAAGCAAACTTAACATGTTTAATCAACACCACTGTTATGTGTACACTAGGATTGCTCAAAACAAAGTCACACTAATAATTTTAATTAGAAACACCTCCTAAACCAAAGCTGTAGAAAAGGGACATTGATTCAGTAGCAAACCAGCCAGTGCACATCACAAGCAATAATATTTTCTGTTAAAGTTGCTCTGGATTCTCTGATCTGACTAAAAATCAAAGCTTGCTTGGGAGCTTCTCAATCGCCACACAATTCTCCAGATTTAAACTAAATGTCTGGTCACAATAAGTGAGAGCGAGCACTCTGTGGGTCAGCAGTAGTCATGTGCAGGCTGATGCCCTTCAATCACATGTCTGTTTCCACACTATGTGGACCAGATCCATGCAGAGCAGTAGTGGAGGCTAAAGCTAAAGTGTCCTTAGATTTCTTGAATAAATCAATATATGGAGAGAAAAAAGAGAAGTGAACACCAAGCTCTTGGATATCATGGGTTAAATGCCTTATCCACTTTCTCTGTTTGGAAGGTAAGATGCTTCAAAAGCCCTTAGTTTCCTACTGCTACAGAGGGGAAAGGAAATTAACTTTTCTAGAAGATACATGAGATACAAAATACCTTCATATCTAACCCACTTATTTACTTAGTCAGAACCAATCTTTACTAACATGAACGTACTCCCCACCATGCCTGTTGGGCATAAACAGAACTCTGCAGTGAATAAGATATTTGAACACAGGACCCTTAACTTTTTCTAGAGTTTGCAGGTGAATGACGAATGAGAGAGGACTACAGAAAGAGTGCTTGAGCACCGTATTTGAGAACTGGACTCTACACCTGCTTTCTGTCACATGGTACCAAAGCAATGTTAGGCAAATGTCTTTGCAGTGATTGCAGCTGCACCAATGATGACAGTTTGTCCCTCTATCATCATGTAAGCCTTTGAGTTGTGAATCTGCTCCACAAAAATGCTGTTGCAGTCAATGGATGGTGATACATAAAAAGCTACATAATATTAAGTACTCTGGAAATAAAGCAAACCATCAATTGAGTCTTATTAATTTAACATTAGAAATACCCCCCCAAAGTGGAACATTTCAATCTTGAACTGCCCATGCTTTGGCATCTCTGTCTGTAATACAAGAACGTCACAACCACTTTTTGTAGCATGTTATGAAAGTCATTTCATTAATAGTTAAGAAGCACTCAATCCATAGAGAAATTAATGTCCTCTCTAGAGGACAGTCTGAATGACATGTCATACAGAGGGCATGGGCCAAGTATTCAGCAGTGAGGATAAGATGGAATGGTGAATCCTTATTTGTTTAGAGATCACTTACACTGTGATGAGTGGTAACCTTTTAAAACAAAAAAAGTATGTGATCATGAAATTAAAGAAAGTATTATCTCTATTACAATGAAGTCTTTAATATGATCCTACAGTACTAATGCTACAAAATTAATTAATACTTAATTTCAGTATTTCACAGCTTTCAAGAGGTAAGTTTGCAGTTCCTTCTGTATGTAATTAAATATTTAACTGAGACAATACCCTCTTTGAATCTTGATTCAAGGAACACTTTCATAAAACAGCTCTCAAGATAAGGTTAGCTGTACAAAAGCAAGCATGGGAGAAAAGTGATTATAAGTAAAGGGAAAATGAAAAGCCAGACTAGACCATTCTTTGGCAGAGTAATATATTTGTTAGATTTTGTTTCCTAATGTATTGGCAATTATCTTTACATAAGCACTAACCATTAAAGAGATTGGTATTATTATCAGAATGAGGAACAGTCATCAACAAAGAGAAAACCAAACAATTATTAAAACATTAGGTCCTAATTCTGAAACAGACAACATTATTTTAAATTCTTCCATGGGAGAATACAGTCTGTCATTCCCAGACTGACAACTTTTAAACCAGATATTCTGCTATGCATCTTATCTTGCCTTCCACTGTACTCTAATATTTAGATGAATGACCTGCCTTTTTAGCTTCTTTGGACTTCTTTGTTACCTTTGCAGTGGAATTAATCTGTGGTTCTGCATCTTACAACTACTGTCATTATTAGGTGATAGAGACAACACTGAAGTGGCTAGTCTGACCAAATATTGACTACTGATTGATTAAAATGATACCAAGCTGGGAGGATTGGCTGATACACCAGAAGGCTGTGCTGCCATCTAACGGGACCTGGACAGGCTGGAGAGCTGGGCTGAGGGGAACCTCATGAAATTCAACAAGAGCAAGTGCAAGGTCCTGCCCCTGGACAGTAACAACCCCAGGCACCAGTACAGGTTGGGGGCTGACCTGCTGGAAAGCGGCTCTGCTGAGAAGGCCCTGGGAGCGCTGGTGGACAGCAAGTGACCCTGAGCCAGCACTGTGCCCTTGTGGCCAAGAAGGCCAATGGTGTCCTGGGCTGCATGAAAAGGAGTGTGGCCAGCAGGTCCAGGGAGGTCATCCTGCCCCTCTACTCTGCCCTGGTGAGGCTGCATTTGGAGTGCTGTGTCCAGTTCTGGGCCCCCCAGTTCTCGAAGGACAGGGAGCTGCTGGAGCAAGTCCAGCGGAGAGCCACAAGGATGATCAAGGGACTGGAGCATCTCCCTTATGAGGAAAGGCTGAGAGACCTGGGTTTGTTCAGCATGGTGAAGAGAAGACTGAGGGGGGATCTTACCAATGCTCATAAGTATCTGAAAAGTGTGTGTCAGGAGGATGGGACTGGACACTTTTCAGTTGTGCCCAATGACAGGACAAGGGGCAACGGGCACAAGTTGGAACACAGGAGGTTCCACTTCAATATGAGGAAAATATGAGGAAAAATGAGGAATATGAGGTAAATATGAAGAAAAATTTCTTTACTGTAAGGGTAACAGCAGTGGCTGCTCAGGGAGTCTCCTTCTCTGGAGACATTCAAAACCCGCCTGGACGCGGTCCTGTGCCCCCTGCTCTAGGTGTGCCTGCTCATGCAAGATGATCTCCAGAGGTCCTTTCCAACCCCTACCATTCTGTGATTCCATTCTGTGACTCTGAAACAAAGAGAACAGAAGTGCTAGTATGATGGATCATAGAATTAAAGAATCATAGAATCATTGAATCGTTTAAGTTGGAAAGGACCTTTAAGATCATGTTGCATGAGATCTTTTTGTTAATTAAGTTTTTAAAAAGTTACCAATAATCTCTATCCACTGGAGCTGTAATCTCTTGAAAATATAATTTCCTCCAGCTGCAGTATTCTAATTGTGAGGGAAAGCAAAAGAACCTGGTATCTAAGAATTTATAAGATTAGTCCCTACAAGAACATTATATTGATTATAGCATGATCTTTCTCCTTTTTCACTGGCCCCAGACAAGTCCCCCATATGCTCACAAGAATACTAGAAAGTTGGTTGTCTATAGTTCAAGTCTGTAGCAAATCTGAAAATGGCTCCTTGCTTCCAAGCAGCAAAAATGTAAGCAGAAGTTGCTGGAGTAGTTACACGGAAGTGCCACAGGGAAAATACTATAAGGAGCTGTAATTCTTCCAAAAAACATATTGACTTTCCACCTGGAATTTAAAATACATGAGAGCGCACCAGAGATACTAACAATGGTGAAAAATTGGTGGGGAAAAAAAACCACATTTGTATTGATGTAGAGATGAAAATTGCTGGAGGAGGAAAGGGGAGAGTTTGAAATATCATGGGCTTCCAACATGTTCAGTCAACCTCTGCTTATCCCAGAGATAAAGAAAGCTTTGCTAGCTGCAGAAACAGAACTTAAGCAACCCCTGTTCCTTGTGGTTATATTTCTATTAAATCTGTTCTGAGATCTTGCAGAAGCAAGCTTGTAGCTGAAGATTTTACTGTTAGAAAGCAGCCCTGTCTGCTAAAATTCATTAACAATAATGCTGGAAAAAAACAGCATTTGATGTAGTTTCTCAAATGCTTCCCATAGTCAAAATGCAGTACTGAAAGATCAGCAACAAAAGCGTTATGAAGAGAGAGGAATGAAGTATACGCAAAAGAGAACAGCTGCATTTCAGTTGAGGACTGTTTATTGTAGCGAAGTCTGAGGAGAATAGTAAAGAATCTAAAGGAGAAAAGGAGTAAAGGAGTAAAGAAAACCTAAAGCAAATTAGAAGGAAAGAAGAAAAGGATATTGCCTTCCCTCCAAAAGTATCAACCCAGTGTAGAAGTTTAGTAGTGAGTCCTAAAAGAGCACATGGTTTTGAAAGCCATGGATCTTTTCATGTCTTCAAAAATGCTTCCTCACATAAAATGAAGCTTGCCTGTTCTCTATTTTTGCTGTCTTCCAATTATGCTTTTCTCCTGGAAGGTATTCACCTGTAACAAATTCTATTAGAAACCTGACCCATTGCCATTGGCAATAGGAGTGA
Source organism: Anhinga rufa (assembly GCA_013400875.1). Lineage (NCBI taxonomy): Eukaryota > Metazoa > Chordata > Aves > Suliformes > Anhingidae > Anhinga > Anhinga rufa. Next base: position 5,149 of record VZTV01075209.1, on the reverse strand, counting down.
GATTAAGATTCTTCCCTTCTTTCTTTTTCCCATAGTATTCCAGGGTTACCATAATTGCTTATGTAACTGCAACCATCAGAAAAATACAGCTTACAAAATACTAGTTCACTCCGTTCTTATGATTTCTGTTCTCTACCATATCTCACCACTGAAATCTACCTTGCCAGTCAGATTTTAATGGTGAATCAAGGAGTGGAATAGGCCTTTGTAGCCCTAATGCTGCCTCAGTAGGACTCAGTAAAATGCAGAAAGGTTTGAACATAGAACAGCTGTACACTACTGCCTTATACCATGACTAAAGTAATAGTAGAGAATTCAGCTTGCCTGGACACTTCATTCTGATATTTGGGATTGAAAACAGTGCTTTGGTTATAACAGCTTCGCAATATTTTCTCCATGTGCAGCCTATTTGTTGTGATGGTTTTCTTGGTTGAGTTCCTTTCATCTATTACTATGCACTCCCTCAACACTTCCTTTGCATTCCTCCCACACAGATTTTCAGGACTGCTTGCTGGTGCCAAAGGTCTAATTTCCAGCTTATATCAAGATTTCCTAAGACCACAATATTTTTACCCTGCCTAAACTGTCAGATAGAAGTTGGCAGAACTTAGTAACAATTTTAATGCTGTTTTCTGAGGAATAAATGATGCTCTAACTTCTATATTTCATGTAGTTTTTTACTAATTCAGACTTTGCTTTTGGCTACATGGCTTGTCATTAAGTCCTTACAGAGGTATGGGTCTGTTCCTGTGATTCAGGCTTACAGGCTAACAGAAGCTTTTGAGTTAGCCTGCTTCTTGTCGATACAAGTTTGCTGTGATCTGAAGAAGAAATGCTGTGCATTCATGAGGTTAATCTGGACCCTACTTGACATTTTTCAGAATATTTTGAGATTTGAGTAGAGAGGGGAAAAGAATGTTAGAAAAGCTGGTTTCCTTACAGTGGTGTCCCTCACTATGCTTCAGGAGTAATCTGGAAAATTATAAGCTAAAGGAAGCATTGCTATAGGATGCTCTGCCAAAAAAAATGATATTATTTTATGTTTGCTTACCTTCTTTTCCATATGGTACGTCCTCCACTTTTCCAGAAATGCCTATATAGTGTGCGATATGCCATCCCAGGAAAACCTTTAATGCCCCAGATCTTGCTTTCTGCAATGTTCTCCATAGTATGAGGGGGAGAGAGATAAACCAGTGGTGTTGACAAGAGTGCTGTGGTTATCACAGCTTTCGTGGTTCCTACACAGGGCTTTAAAACACAGTGCATTGAGCAGAAAAGGAGTTAGTCTTCTGGTGAAGATAAACTCTTTTGAGTTTTAGTAAAAGCAAACAACTACTTTTATGTAACTGCTATAGATCGCACTGAATTAATTTGAGCAAGAACTTTCACAGAAACCTCTTCTGTTTTATCATATACAGAATCTGTTGTCCCAACTGCCAGCAAATGCACCACCATTTAGTTCATTCTCATGGGCGATAGACTTTAAAACACATCAAGGGTTGTGCCAGACTACTGCATATCTTTTAAATTCTGCTTCAGACTTTGTATGGCTCTGGTTATAGCACGCTCTGAACATCAAACACAAGCAAAGCACAAAGAAACTGCCACATCAGCAGGTCTAACTAACCACAACATTGATATGGAGAATTATGACATTTACCAGAGCAGAATAGTGCAGTTGATCTGAATGTTAATAAGAAAACTTTTTTCCTACACCCTTTCTTTACCCACAGCAAAGGAAGAAAAGTATTCTAAAAACAGTGGCTTAATTGGTAAATAGGCTACCTCGGCTGGCAATCTAGTATTGTAGATACAGCTCTGGAGAGGTGGAAAATAAGATTTAGCCTCCAACTTCCTTGTTAATTAAGATGTTACTTGGCTAAATCCTCTCATTTATGCCCACAGCAGGAAAGCTAATCTGAAGTTAACAATGGCATCTTCAAAATTCAGGAAAGCCTCCAAAAGTAAGGTTCATCTTCCTGAACTGGAAATGCATATCAGAAGTCAAAATTAAAAATCCCTGAAAATCTTCAGATAAGGCAGGAATGAAGAAAAGCATTTCACCAAGATCTAAGCTCTGGTTAGACCAGAAGTCATGGTGACCCTATAAACGCTGATAGACACAAGCAGCTCTGCACTGGTTGCCAAAATAATGCAACATCCATTCTTTCACTTCCTTGTACAGAGCTGTTTAGTGCTCAGTCAAAGGGTCATGGATACTCTTGGACACTCTCCAGCCCTTCTTAAACGTTCTGACTTTTTGTCAACTCTGGCTCCCTCTTCTGAGGCACAGAGCCAACAACCCTGAATCATGAAGCATAGACAGACACAGTAACATCCCCCTCCAGCGTCCAGTGTGGGAACACTGGAGGTTCAGGAAGGGAATCTTTTCACTCGCTGCATCTCAGTGCAACTGCATTATGGTTGACATTATTTGGTCACACATGTCTCGATTTTTTTTTTTTTCTAATACAAAAGATATCTTGGATAGAGTGACAGGGAGCAAGTGCCTCTTGACTTTCAGTATGTCAGTAAAAAAGTATTCTCTTAAAGGAGTAAGACATCTTAGAAACCTGACTGAATGCCTTCTCCTAGAAGGGAGAGAAACACACTCAATTCCGACGAAGTGGAACACCAAATTACATTATTTGCCTTGGAAAACTCAACTGCATCTCATCTCTATCAAATAATCAAAACAGCATTTGAACCTATCTGACAAAAAGAAAGATATGAAGTAAACCAATCAACAAAAAAAATAAAAATACTTTCATCTTCTCCATATTTGTGGCCTACAAACCTCCTCACTTTGTATTTATTTCCACCTTCCTGTTTTTGCCAAGGTTGCTCAGGGCCCTGAAAGGCCCTGAAAATGTTAAATCTTTTTTCATCCAGACAGGAGATGTAGGGACTCAAAATATCACCCTCAAAATTTCTTGATATTATTGAAAGAATCGCTGTTAGTATGGATCTTTGCATTAATTTCATAAGAAATTAACAAGGTGTCCAAGTTTAGAATGGGGGTCACTGTTGCTGGTGTGACAGACAGTTTGTGGGCATGGTGAACCAAAGATTGAGCTGTTGGTACCCATAATATATTCCTCTAAGTATCAACAAAAGATGAAACAATCATCATCCAAAAATAAGTCTTCTCATCCCAAGTACTCTGACCCCTTCCCATGAATTATTCTCCAAAAGTCAACTCCTTTTGGCTATCTTTCCCTGTCATCTGCTTTTAGAATGCTCTTTCACTGGTAGCCAGCCAAACAACACTCACAACCAAGGAGAAATGCAGAAAAACACAATAATCCATAAGACAATATTCTGTTTCAAAAGCGCAGAAACACAGCTACATCCCAGAGCAGTTTGCAATTCTAGATTCTCCAAAGCAAGCCAAATAACTGAACCTCATAAAAATCAAGTCAGCAGCCTCACAGTTTGAAACTAGGAGCCTCTCTCCTACCTTTTTTATTATTATTTATTTTTCATTTAGGAGAGAACACTGGAAAGGTAACAGCAAGATGGATGGCCTGAAGCTCTAATAGTGCTTATTACTTCGGGTTTACGCAATGAGGAATTCATACCTAGTGACTTAATAACATTGATAGCATCATCAATCTTGCCAACAGAAAATAGCTAATCTACTTTAGCAGCAAGTTCATTAAAGGTTGAGTCTTTTTTTTTTTTCTCTCTAGAAGAGAAAGGGGGCCAAGATAAGGACCTTCCAGAGAGTATTTGCAAACTATTCCTATAAGAAGGCTAATATGGCAATTCATGACTAGGAAGGGAGAGAGGAATGGAAAAATCATAAATTCTTAAGAAAACATTATAGCACATAGATTAAAAAGGTTATTACTTAGAAGATTGAAGAGTTTTAAATGAAAGTGGCTGAGGCAGAATAAAATGGATATCCACAAAAAAATGAGATTCTAGGAGGAGAGTTAATGATGAAGTGCCGAGCTGGCAGGAGGCCAGCATTGTCCAGATTAGTTCAGTTGAGTAGGAGGGATAATGTCAGCTGACATGCTGGCAGCAAGAAAGGCCTGGGAGATGGATGGCAGCTTAAACACAGGCTGGTCCAGCAGTCAATGGAAAGCTTGTTGCAATGATCAGACTGATTATTCTATCCACTGGGATTTGGGGTACTTCAAAGTAACTACAGAATCCACCTGTCAGGGAAACAGTTAGGAAAAGGGCAATCCCATCAACCAAATATGCATGTGACTGGTGACAGACCAGACATTCACCAGGAGAGACTGCAGGCTGTATCCTCATCAGTGTAATACCAAAGTTAATACAAGGCAACTTTACTGACATCTTCAGAACTGACTCCAGATTTACACAGAAACTAATGAATTCAGAGTATGGCCATATTGGAATTTCCTACCAAATGCACAGGGAAGGCTTTTATAAAGGAACTCCACTGCTATGCAAACAGAAATTGTAGTTAACATTTGCCAGAATTTCATCCATGGGCTAGATGTTCAACCAAGGTAAATGAGCACACTTCCATGATACCAGCACAGACTCCAGTCCCCTAATATCTTCTATGGGACAGTTGTAATATTTGCAGAACTGCAGCCTCTCCAAAGCAGATGTTGAAACAGCTTGCAAAACTACTAGGGTAACTAGTATAAATATAACTCACTAATCTACTAAACTGAAACTGAAAATCCAATCTTGCTATGCATCACCACACTCAGAGGTTTTTATTGCAGGAAGAGCTAGAGGACTTAGCCAGAAGCTCCACAGACTTTAAAAATATAGGGAATGGGATGACACCTTGCCAAAGGGTTTACAGGGGGAAAGAGAGATATTGTGAAATGGATAGTCAGGGTGGAATCTAGACTTGGGTAGGATTTGATGAAATTATTATAACAAACCCCAATAAGAGATAGAGGAATCATCATTGGTATGCTGCCCTTAGAATAGGGACCAACTATAGGGTGGGGATAGTGAGCCTAGGAATGAGGTGGTAAACTGGGGACTTTCTAGGTTTGAAACTAATTTGAGCAGAGGGAGAGAGGTAGTAGCCTGTAAAGTGGGAGAAGAAATCAGCAAGCAGTGATCAACTCAGGGATCAAGACCTCCAACTCCACACCTAATGGGCATGAAGAAGAGGAACTGCTTTCTGAGCCAATTCTCTGGAGTA
>VZTV01075206.1:0-18303 GCA_013400875.1 Anhinga rufa | reverse complement strand
ACCAAAATAATAATAATAAAAAACATCACAGGCTAAGAACAGGTTAATACCAGTACAGGAAGAGACAAGGTACGGGGAAGTTCCAGGGACACAGAAAACTCCTGGCAAAAGCAGTAATGGAAAAGCCCCGTGGCCTCCTGCAGTGGTGGTGTAGCTTCAGGGAGGGCCCAGCTCCACGCTGGATGACACCCGCAGGGCACGGTGTCAGATCCCGTGGCTTGGGTGTGCTCTCACACCAAGTCGTGCCTCCCAGCCCACTTACTTGGCCTTATTTATAAAGTGGTACGCCTCATTCCAGTGAGCCAGGAGGTCTGTTGTCTCCTCGTCATACACCCGGATATTGTGATATGCGAACAAACCAGGGAAAAAGTTATCAATTTCCCTGGTCACATTCAAAATATAGTCAATGCTGTGGAGAATGAAAAGAAAAATAAAGTTGAACTGTCGTGGTCATGAAAGGGAACCAACACACATTGTGAAGTCCATGAAATCTGACACAACACAAACTGTAAGACTTTTATCTATCTACAGCCCTAATCCTGAACCCCTGGGACACCCAGGGCTGTCATGCACATGACACGCAGGGCCTGCCCATTCACCCATCTCTCACCACCGGCATATCCCATTCAAAGTGTCAGGACCTTGGGCACAGGAGGGAGAAGTTTATTTTATCTCATCTGCCGAGACTTTTTAACCTAATCAGAAACTCCTCACCATGTGCCACACACGGCTTCTGGGACACTGAAGGAAGAAAAGTGCATCAGGTGCAAGTGATTCATTTGGGCAAGAGCTGGGGACAGACCTCAGGAATCACAATTTTCAACTGCAGGCTTTAGCTGCAAAGCCATCCTTTTCTCTTCTGTCTGACCAAAAATATGAAATGAGAGTCACATGGTATCTCTCAATTCCTGCCAAATATTACAGCAGGGATTACAATGTACCCAGGGAGGACGAATGCCCATATTGGTTTATTACCTCCTATCAGACAAATCAAGGACACAGGATATTTGTTTCAGAATTTGTCCAGCTTTGTCTTTTAGACGTTGCATGTCAAGATGCCTTCCCCACAGATCAGAAGTATAAATGTGCTGGTGATTTACTTGTTCAAAGATGTTCAGACATCTGTTCCCAAGGACTCCAAATTAAACATTTTTAGTCATGCTGTTGAGCAATACTTTTCAGTTTCTCACATCAGGGTTGGTGTATGCCTTGGGCAAGCAGCAAATATTTATATGCAAAATTATCACTCGTCCAAAAAGCGTGAAGGTAAACCAAGCCAAGAAGTGGTGCGGTGATGAGAGCGTGGTGAAAGACAGCCCTGCAGCTGCCTGTCTGGGCAGGTGAGATGGAGATTGCTCATCCACAGGAAGTTCTGCTCCATTTAGATAGAGTTTTTTTCCTAAACTTAGTGCTATAGCATTTGCTCTTCTGCAGCCTGCAGGAATTCACACCTGACACAACAATATGTATGGCCATTTCACACTCAGCTGCTACACATAGTGGGGGTTTGGAGATCTTGATGTACTTCACAAACGAGAAGTTTTGTTATTTCCACTCTGCGTGTGATTGATAGAAATGAGGTAGGAAAGATTTCTCGACCAAGGTCTTGACAGCACATTACCCACATTGCTGGGAATGGGCCCAAACTCACCCTACAGTCTACAAATGTCTTATGTCATCTCAAGAGACCTGAACGTAAGTTAAAGGCAAATGACTGGAGGTTTCAGAGTCTACGGCTGGTGCTTGAAAGGTGTAGTACTCACCCTGAGCCCTGCAGCTCCTCGAGGTTGGAGGCGTTCCACTCAGACCCCTGCAACAGCCACAAAACACAGGTTTCAAAGGAGCTCGAGAACGTCCCTTTTGCCTAAGGTTCTGCAATCCCCCAGCCTCAGCAACCTTCCTTAGCTGCCGACTGAAATATTGGTAGTAGCCTCTGAAACAGGAATATGGCACCAGGGCAGCCAGCACTGCAGCTCAGCACAGAGATGTCCTGTCCTGAACAGGCAGGGACCTCCCAGAGGAGGTGACAAGGGCATTACATCCTCACCTAAGGAGTTAGTTCTAGGCCAGCACATGACAGAACACATCCCAAATCACTGCCCCCAGCTGCTCTGGATTTTTAAACATGGAGATAAATAGTGCAGGGAAAGAAAATGATTATGTGTGGCATGACTGGGATCACAGGTATATGAGAAGTGAGACAAATCCTGAAAGCTATGGGGGTGGTTACACTTTGGATCCCACCCATACCTGCAAAACCAAAAGCTATAAAGGGTTTAAAAAGCAGGTTTTGCCCCCAAACATGAGCACTTCCTCTGACTCTCTCCAGACAGAAAGAAAAAGAAAAAAAAAAAAAAACCAAGACCCATGCATAACGGGCACAAATGTGTTCATCTCAAGCAAGTCTTTGTTCCAGGTGGCAGTGCCTGGTTTTGCTTGGAGTACCATCTAGTGGCAAAAGATGAGATGAAACACGCACCGCTCTTTGCTTCTGCACAAGCTGGAACAGCACATGAATGTGCTGGTTTCAGCTGGAATAGAGTTAATTTTCTCCATAGTATCTAGTTTGAGGCTAGGTTTTGGATTTGTGCTGAAAACGGTATTGAGAACCCAGGGATGTTTTAGTTCCTGCCGAGCAGGGCTTACACAGAGTCAAAGGCTTTTCTNGGCTTTTCTGCCTCTCACCCCATCCCACCAGCGAGGGGCTGGGGGGCACAAGGAGCTGGGAGGGGACACGGCTGGGACAGCTGACCCCAGGGATGTCCCACACCGTATGGCATCATGCTCAGCACATAGAGCTGGGGGAAGAAGAAGAAAGGGGGGGACACACATTTGGAGAGATAGTGTATGTCTTCCCAAGTAATCCTTACGTATGATGGAGCCCTGCTTTCCTGGGGATGGCTGAACACCTGCCTGCCAATAGGAAGCAGTGAATGAACTGCTTGTTTTGGTTTACTTAAACTGTCTTTATCTCAACCCACGAGTTCTCTCACTTTTCCGATTCTCTCCCCCATCCCACTGGGGCAGGGGAGTAAGTGAGCGGCTGCGTGGGGCTTAGTTGCTGGCTGGGGTTAAACCATGACACCACGGTAGGACCTGAAACAGGATCAACCTGCCAGGAAAGAACCATTATATCAAGTCCCAGAAACAAGAACACAGCTAGAAAAAAAGGGCTTCTCTACGGTGGCCTTTTTCAAGCAATATGGGTCCTGGAGTGAAGTCCACACAAAGGGCAGGATAGCGGGCTGTACCTCTTGCTCATGCTGCACAAATCAGCCTTGACACCAAATCCAGCTTCCCCTAAGCCCAGTGACTTGTCAGAACGCTCCCACTGAGCCTCCTGCTATTCTGAACTCCTAACGCAGCGGCTTACCAGATATAAATGATCAAAAATCAGAGATGGTTTGTCCATCTGACCCAGGATAAGCAGCATTTCATTGTCTATAAATTCCTTGAATTCCTTCAAGTTGCAATTCATGTGTTTCTCCAGCTCATTTCGTATCTGCAGAGAAGAAAACAAAGGATGCCACCTAGAATCACGTCTGTTCAATAGAAACATTTGTTGGCACTCCTCTGCAAAACACTTTTTCTGTACTTCATTAAAAACAGCAAGAGGGATTCAACCTTTTGGAGACAAGAAATCTCACTACACGGCATCTCTCCAAGTATCCTAGGCCCCCAGATTTAAGACCTGTAAATAAAGCTTCAGATAACATCTGACTACAAAAAAGAAACAACAAAACAAAACACCACCAAATGTATTTTGGGAGTACCTGCTTCTTAAAAATAATTCGAGAGAAAACCAAGACCTTGGAGAGCAGCTAACAAACAAATGTGAAACCCATTAGAAGCAAGGAGTGAATAACAGCAGCAGTGTTGGTAAAGAGAGATATTTCCAGTATTCTCCCCTTTTAAGATGCCAGGGCACAGACACAGTCCTCCCACTGCACCTCAGCTTTAGGAAGGTGCAGTGCAAAGCAGCATAACTTTGTTTAACCCACTGTGGAAAATGGTTGCAGCAAAAATCAAAGCATCTTGACTGCATCAGAAGTTAAGAACACGCACAGAGACAGACAAGTTCTCAGCTTACGCCTACAGCTTGTAACACTGCTGTTACACAAGAGTGTATCCAAAGCTTTCAGTGCTAAGCTTTAGGAAGGAAAGCCCTGCATGTTAATAGTCTCCCTTGAAAAACAAACAAGAACCCAACTCAAAGAACTATTGCCATTTGCTCTGAATATGTCTGCACTGTGGCTGGACATATTTATACCAGCCTGTGGGATGGATCCAAACTAGCTTTAGCCTTGACTTGTGATTTTTCCATCCATAAACTCACTAGCAAAACGCTGTCTGCCAGCTCCTCTGACATTTGTTCAGGAACAAAGAAAATAAAACCTTAAAATGAAGTCAACAAGGAGAAAGGAAGGTACGTACTTTGCTCTGCACTGCCCATGAGCAAGTGAAGATCAGGACACTCATTTAACACAGCTGCAGGGCCTTAAGCCACCAACTGCATCTTTTGAGAGTGCTGCCTTCGCTTGCGTAATTCACAGGGGTACTCTGAGGAACAAGGGGCTGCAAATTCATTGCTTGGACATCCCTACATGTGCCACAACCAAGCGTAATGCAGGCATCACCTCTGACGCCACTCTGTTGGCAAAGAACCAGGCACTAGGCCCTTGAAAGTCACAAACTTTTTACTAAGGTCTTGAAAAATGCACCCTGATGTTGGTATTACCCCAATTTCCCTGCTGGAGAAACAGGTATAGCAAAGCCAGAGAGCAGAGCCTTTACGGAACAGTTGGAAATGCACGCTCAAAAGCCACTGACACCTAGTCATGTGGTACCTCTTCATCAGCGCAGCACTCTCTGGAAAAGGAGTCTAAGCAGGAAGAATAAGATAGCAGGAATTTTTGTATTTACCTCCTTAGAAGTCACATTTTCCAGGTCTTTGCTCATCATGATGCTCCGGAGTTTGGCTTTAATGAGCCGTTCTGTTCGTTCCCTTTCAGTTGGCCTGAAAAGGAAAAGGAGAGGATGTCTCCAAGCTGGCAGTGAACATACGGTGCAACTCATACTCTACAGAGGAGTGGTGGTAAAGACTTGTATTAAAAGCAATTTTTATGAGAATAATGGAAGAAAACCACTTGAAAACATTTATGAACATTTATGAAGAGAAAGGAAATGAACCACTGGAGGAAGAAAGGGAAGAAGGGGAGATTTCTCTTGTGAGCCAAGCCAACTTTTTCTAATAAAATTCATAACTGACTTGTCAACAAACAGGGCTGGAGAGTCGGGACGGGTGGACTCCAGGTCCTGCATTGCATTCCACTCATTGATGCAGCTCTGGTCGGAGCTGATGCAGCTTTCGTAGTATGTGGCCCAGACCAAGGCCATCCCACCTGGGAAGTAGTTGTACCTTCTTGCAACTTCACAGGCTTTATGGAGGATCTGTAAAGCAGACCTGCAAGTTTGGAGAAAAAATTTGTGCAGATGTGAGCAGCAGGACCAGACATAGCAGGATCTGAGAGATGTTCACAGAGAAAGAAAAGATTATTTTCATCATCGTTTGTTGCAGTTTGCTCTTTGAGAGCAGCAGATTTATTGTATCAGAGTTCAGAGAGGACACAAACTGCACCTTGGAGGCCTGCTCAACAGCCAGTCCAAGGCAGAGGCTGAAATCTTCTTCTCATTAACAGGCAAGCACAAGGCACAAGTCGCTCTGGGATCTAATCATTAGCTAACTTGTAAAGCCAGACCAAAGAAAAATAAAGAACATGGACAATTTTCAAACCACCTTCAGCAAGGAGTCAAATGCATATTTACCAGCATTCTTGGCCCCTGACATGCTCCAGGGACAAGGCCCAGATTGGGTCATTTGTTTTTGCAAATTCTAGCATTACTTTTTCCTTCCTTCCCTCCTCATTTTTTTTTCTTTTTTTAAGGCTCTACTCCGAAGATGTCATTGTACTGAATACATTAACCACATCTAAGGCTGCCAACAGGAGGGGCCGAGTTAAAAAAATGACAGGAACAAGAGTTTCATTTGTTCCTGTACCAAATCATCCCTAGCATGACATGCCTCTCTACATCTGTATCTTTTCCCTGTCGGATGCCGCAAGGACAGGGATCTCTCGAGGCTCCAACAGGAGCCAGCAAACTGCCCAGGCCAAAAGAGATGCATTTGTTCTGTGGGGGGGCTGAGAGGCAGCCTCTTCAAGGAGGAATTCACTGGCACAGCTGCTGCTGATTCAGCCACCTCTGCTTCAGTGTTTTGGAATCCCTGCACATGGGAGGGGTGACAGGAGCTGAAAGGTGAACAGGCACCCGGGGCGGCACGGCAAGTTTCCGCGCGGCAGGAACCCCAACCTGGCCCCAGTAATGAGGCAGAACATGGGGAATGCCATCAGATTGGCAACAGGTCCCGAGACTCCTCCTTCAGCCAGTTAAAAAATATGCAGAGAGAGGAAAGACTGAGTTTGCAGCGTGATGAATTCAAGTTGGTGTTTCATATTTATTCATCTCACTAGTGCCATTTCCCTTACATTGAAGAGCATATCGCTGCTCTGAACAGAAGCGGAAGATCCTGGTTTTGGATCAGTATTCTCAGTCCCTTTATAGTACTGCTTCCTGCTGACACAGGGAAGCAGCATCTCTGCTGCAGCTCACTAAATACCAATTATGGAGAATGCTATAATGCAGTTTGTTTATTTGTTTTTAATTTATTCACAGAAATGACAGTCTCTTTCTCAATAGAGCTAATTAACACACGTACCACATGGCTTGCACCGACACTGGCTTGAAGATGTGCATTCTGCCTGCAGTGCTCACGCTGAAGCCACTAACAGAGAGAAGGGAAAAAGAAAACCCAGTCAGAAACTGTTCTTGTCTGCATCACAAGCTGTGCTCTACAAACAGCTACTGCAAGGCAGCTTTAGGCACTCACAGTCAAAAAGAATCAGGGATGAGAATTTGTATCACTGATTTTCCAGCATCCTCCCAAATGAGAATGGCAAGCGGACACCCTTCCTGGCGTAGGCTGCCAGGAATGGGAGCTCCACCCCTCGAGTGGGATTTCAGAGAACATTCACTGGGTATCAGAGGTTCCACCGAGCAGTTTGAGGGCAGCAAGACAAAAACTCACTGTCTGAATAAGAGGACTGCAGCCATGAATCCAAAATTGGAACTTCATTTGCAAGGTGACGGAGAATCTCTCCTAGAGCAGCCCCCAAGTAGGGAAGGACATTCACATTTATCCTTTTAATGTGGTTTCTTACCCATCACCATCAAGATGGATTTTAGTATCACTCCACAGACGAAGAACCATTCCTATAGTGCAGCTTTTACTGGAAGAGAGATTGTTATACAAGATGTTAAATATAGGCCACAATGCGGTCATGCCAATAGCCTAAATTATTAATACTCTTTAATTTTTAAAATCCTCAAGTCTTGCTCTAGTAATTCCTAGTAATATCTTAGGCCATCAAATGCACAGCACACAAGGAGACTGGCAGCTGAAGTCTAAAGGCCTACTCTGATATTAGCACAGTGATTGCTCCACGGGGCTGGAGAAACATCACAGAAGTGAGAATCAAAATTACCAGCTCTTCTCTCCCACTCCAGAGCCAGCCAGAAAGCACTGCAGTATTTGTCCCATCATCTTCCCTGCTCTCTCACCCTCAGTGCAAGGCAGTTCCCTAACATGACAAAAGCAGATCGCAGCGATCTGGCTGCAGAGTTTCAGCTCACTAAAGCGAGGCAGAAAGCAAGCCTTGGTAGGTGGCAGAGCAGCCACCTGCCCTTTCCAAAGAGGACCCGAGGGGCCTTTCAAAGGACTCCGTGTTCGATTTTCACTTCATCACTCTGGCTGGTAGAAAAGACAAAAATGCATTTTATGAGTTTACCTTGCCCAAAAGAACACTCATTTCAGAGATGCAATCTGGCAAGAAAACCGTACTATAATGGAGGCCAGTAACTTTCAACTGGTAAATAATTAAGCTACTGAGATATTAAAGTTTTAAAGGAAATTGGGATGCATACAGCAACAGCCAGTTAGCAAAGAACTCAGGTTTTGTTTTGTTCTTTTCCTTTCTTTTTTAAGCCTTCGGCCGCTTTCTACATCAGATCAAAGGATTTGACAGGCTAGTTTGAACACACATGTGGACAATGTGCACTTTAGAGCTTTGCAAGAAAAAATGTTTTTTATTAAACACATGTAAATGGAATAAAACCCACAAAAGCGCCTAACTAGTCAAACTGTCAGCCGTCAGAACACTTACAGCTCAGCAATGACATTTCAGCCCCAACACAGAGCCATGGAACCACTCACTGAAGTCGCTAATGCCAACTGACTTCTTTATGCATGAGACTTACCCTTAATTAACAAAAACTTTGGTTTTCAGGGGAGACAGTAACTGAAATGGCAGCTAACCTTACAGTTAGGATGGATTTGTCATAACTTTTCCATCTTTCCCCTTGTCTCACATCAATAAGCACCAGGAGCAAATTATTGCAAGGTTGTTTCAGCTTTGAAGATGACAGCAAACATTCACTTCTGTTGCATACTAAGTGTGCCATAAGGAAATGCTACATTAAGAATTTCCTCTGTAACACTAACAGCAGCAATTTAACAGCAGATACAAGAGGCAGCATCAAAGCCAACGACCATAATCTTATTAGGAAGGCACGGCTAGGAGTTTCCCTATAGGTCTCACCACAGTGCAAAAGCTCCCCCCTTCCACTTATAGCAATGGAAACAACCACTAAGGTTTTCCAAAAAGAAAACAAAAGTCACACTGGCTGCACCGGCACAACATGGCAGCCTGCTAAATCATCCGAGAACAGAAACAACAGTCTGGAAGTTCTGACTTCTAACTCCAGCTCTGCCAAACCAGCCCTGTCTCTCCAAGCCAAGAGCTTTTCTGCCTTGGTTTACTCACCTAGAACTGGAATAGCGTTGAGAGGGTCTGTGATAATAAAATATTTTATTTGCTTTTCAAAATATTAAGCGCTCTTATCAGTTAGACAAAAGAAACAGCTCATTACTGACATATTTGTTTGTTGGTTTTGGAGGTACTTTTGCAGTATTGTTTTTTGATGTTATTTGGCAACTAAGCTACCCCCCAAAAACCAGCTCCATTGCATCATACCATCAACAGACTTGGAATCTAGTGGATAGAATAAGTTCCAGTTTTGCAAATGTGTCTGCAAGAGCATTCTGTAGTGAGCAGACAGCAAACTACCACGGATGAGGTAGATGCCACAGCCCTACAGATGGGTTACACGTGAACGCTTTACCAACAACTGCCCAGAGATTCCAAGGAGACTGAAAACTTTCCAGAACAAGAAAAGAAAAACCAACCCTCTTGCCCTCATAACTGGTCAGAAAACTCAATACGTGTCCTTTCTCTTGCTAGAATTTGCAGAAACATGTAAACCAACTGCTTGGGGACAGTTTGGTGTTGACAAACTTTCCAGCCTGCCTGATTTCCAAGCCCAGCCTTGCCTTAGACATACCTCTCCTTGCTGGAGAAATCCACACCCAGAAGAATATTCTCTTCCGTGTCCTGTCGTCCGCTGCTGTATACAACCACCATGTACCGGACTCTGTCTGTCCACACACTTTCCAAACGGACAGCCTAGAAAAGGGTCATCAAGCTCTGCAAACTAGCTTTTGGATAATTATTACTTCCATTGCTGCCTAGTATTTTTTTTAAGGTGCAATTGTGCCCAAAAGCTTTATTTAGCTGCAGTATGAAAGACACCGAGACAGACAGTCCATCTTCCAGCAGGGCTAGTTGCCAGTTTCACTTGGCATCGGGTGGGGAGAAGATTAGCCTAGATTACCTGCCCAGTTCGGAGAAATACTACAAAATGTAACCTAAATTTCTAAAGAGGTTCAACTAGAGAGCTGGTAATTGGTCATGCACTGAACTGAAAACAGAGGCAGGCTCAGAGGATTCTTCTACTCACAAGCCTTCACTGAAATATGTTAGTCATGCTGGAGGGGATAACTGTCATAAGACTTTTCTGCAGTGGCTTTTATAGCCTCTGCAGATTTCTTTAAAAGAAAGCCCAGCCCCATTTGGATGCAATTTTAAGACTGACTTAAGAGTGTCCACTAGCATCAGCAAGCTCCTGTCTCTTCTCCTGTAGTAGCATTTGCCAGCTGAGTGGAAAATCAAATCTAACAGAATAAACACTTCAGACAGGTCAGTTTCCTGACCCAACTCATTACCTGGATGTAGGGACCAGGGCAAAAGGAGTGGGCGTGAAAATGCAGTAGGGCTGGCAACCAGCACAGAGTTAAGCTGCCTCTGAAACCTAGGATTTGCCAATGCTTTTCATGAACCTCTGCAGGTCTGTTTCAAATGCCTCCAACAGAAAGGAGAACAGGAAAACGCGTCTTTTCTTACCAGTTTGATCCTATCCTCACAGCGAAGGAGGTTGATCATCACCTGGAGGTGCTGGGGCAAATCACCTGCCGAGAAAGCAGAGAAATAATCATAAAGGGTCTCTCACTTGCTGCACTAAGCATCGACAGTCTTGACCTTTAATGAAATTGGATGTTTCCAAGTCAAAAGATACCATTTAGGGGAGGCCAATTAACTTTGCTGTCCCAGAGAATTCTAACAGAAGTAAGTTGCTTGGATGAGCATTATCTGGCTGTGAGATCTTGACCTTACGGTATTTGAAAGCTACCAAATATATTGAGACCACCTGTGACTGGCACAAATGATGATACTCTTCCTGTTACAGCATCTTAGAGAAGACAGAAAGATATAGGCACTGAGGGCAGGGGACGAAGAGGCAGGAGGAACAACTCTGATTAAAAAAAGGAACAAAGGAGAAAAGAAAAAACCTTGACTTGTGAAACACATATTATCATGGGATCAGCCCACTGGCCTTATGGAGGGTACATCTGAACATGAGAAATTTCTGCGGAGGAAGGGCTGCAAGAGTTGCCTGTTTGGGTGATAGATCCCTTTATCTCAAAGTGCTGCTCATGCAACAAGTCCCTTCGGCTCTAGGGCAGTGGGTACATTTCTGCTGGGTGAAAGCAAGCGAAAGGAACAAGGAATCTACAAGAAAACAAAACAAGTTCACATCTAATAACTTGGTAATGCACTCATAACTTTCCATACAAGATAAAATTCCTTCTGTAGGATGTTTGCTGGATATATGAAATTGCTGACAATTGAAGAAACCCAAAGCCAAGCTTGGCATTCAAACACCCTCTTTGTGCTTCGAGTGTTTACTAAGCAGCAGACACACAGTACCACACTGTGCCTTTCCCACATGCTCCTGCTCTTAAAATGCCCCGATGATCTTATTTCTTTTTTCCCAGTAATCACTTATACCAAAACTGTCAAAGACAAAAGGCATAAAACCATGGGGTAAGTAGAATCCACTTTCCTGAACCCCCCGTCTGCTTATCAGTCCTTGTGTATGTTCACCATACAACTCCCTACCATTTCTTCCCACTAGTTTGGCACACTGGAGGGGTCTGGGAGAAGACAGACAGTCTGTTCTTAAAACCGTGATAAACTCTTCAGGCCAGATTGTGATGAGTTAACTGAAAAGGGGATTTTCCTGAAACCAGGAAAGGGGATATAAAGAGCTAAGAAACGTACGTCTATCCCGAGACCCAAATCCTGTTAAAACATTCCTCACTCTTATCGGCAACATCAAACAAAACCAGCAACAGGTAGTTTTGAAAGAACAAATGCTGTCAGCTGGCACTGAAAGCCCCAAGCTTCAGTTTATTGGAGGCTGGGAGAGCACTCGGAAAAACGTCCCTGCCGTGCTGAATCAGTACCTCGACAACTACAGAAGAGGCCCTGTGACTCAGCCCATACAATTTTCCTCCCCACAGGCCAAAGGGGAAGGCAAAGATCAAATCACTGAAGCACAAGTGACATTTCTTCATCTGCGGCTGTGGAAAACAGGGATACATATTCAGCACAGACTTCTGGCTCAGCAGGCTTCCCTGCCTAAAGAATGCCATGCTGAATGCCACAACATCCGCAGAGAATAAATTTCTACTCCAGTTACAGTGCCAAGATAATGACAGAAGTTTAAACAAAGACTCGATAATCATACATTCCCATTCGAATCAAGTGGGCTGAAAACCTGGTTTTACTCAGCAGGTTGTACAAGGCCCACTATGACAATCAGAGGAGTCATCCACCCACCCAGGCATGCTGTTAGCCAGTCCACGTGGATGGGATGAGTAGCACAGCAAGAGGGAAAAAGAATTTCAGTAGGTAATTTAATCCACTACCTGCATGTTTGTGAGGATGCTGGAGACTTCGCTGGCCCTGGGAGCTGTTTCCTTGTTGTAAGAAAAGGGCTGCGCCTTTCACCATGAAAAAGCTCTCGCTTAGGCTGGAAAACAAATGACAGAGGAAGTCAACTGAAAGGAAATATCAGTAAAATGCGTGCTCAGGTCTGTACGCCTAGGGAAGGAAGGGCTTCCCCTCACTAAAACAGAGTAGGATTTTGCCATGAGAAGCTGTTTCTAAAGTTTGATCCTGCCACTTGCACAGCATGGCTCCAGGATTATTAACGTGTCATTTTCCACCAACATTTTATTACTTGGCCATTGCAGGAGATACTTGCCTGAGCTGTCATGGGCTGGAAATGACTTTATCATTTGATTATCAAATTCTGCAACTTAAAAACAGTAGAGGGTAAGACTTTTTACAGGCTTAGACCTGTAAATGACTGAAGATCTGGTTCCGAGTCAATCAGTTCCTGCTAATTTCAGTTCTTGAGATTTCTTTGGAATGCAAAAACAAGAACATGCAACCATAAGTTGTCTGTAGATTTAAAGAGGAAGGGAGGGCAGATGAAACCTGCACATCACAAAAGAAAGGAAACTACACTGAAACCTCAGGGGAAAAAACAACTGACACAATAGCAAAGATTTTGTTTTGCTCTGGCTAAACAGAAATGCTATACAGCTGTCCTGGAAAACACCACCGATAAGAAAGCAGGTCACAGTATGTGCAAATACATAACGATATTTCCACAGAGTCAAATGACACACAGGCCCCAGAACATAACTAAAGAGAAGGCTGAACAAAATCAGTAGTTACAGTAAGCACCAGCACAAGCCTAATTACATAGTACCATAATGCACTCGCGAGCATTTTAGAAATAGACTTGGACATAAGCGGTAAAGTTAGCATTTCCCACAAGGCTGAAAATCAACATCTACTAAGCTACCTTTTAGTTGCCACAGTAACTGCTTACACTGCATTTCCTACACCACTCAAAACATCACAAGAGACATTCCTCTTTACAAAGCCCAATTTTCTGCCACCCTACACTTCCAAACATAGATCGTCATTAATTACTGTCTGCTATCTACTAAATACAAATGCTCCATTATGAGACTGTGCTACACAGGAGTTACTTATGCTACAGAAAATGATCCCACAGGAGTTACTACTCCCAGCACTTGTCTATTCTGTACTTCATCTTGGGTCTTTGCCTTTGGGCAGAAGCGAACACTAATGCTCCGCTCTACCTTGGTATTTTTGTAAAGACAGACATGAATTTCATGTCTTTTCAGCTTTTGCTGAAAGTTCAGCATTTCCCTTTTCTGAGAACACAGCCAAGGTTCCCAGGCAAAGCTTCCTCATTTTTCTACTGAGTCTTCAAGGTGCAAAATTCCCAGAAAAATCTGGATCAGGTTTAAATTTCAGCTTTCAGTTGCTTTTAAAAAGTGAACTAAAATTTTCACCTAAGTTCCACGCTCCCCAAGTCATATATTAGATCAATAAAATGCCAGCAGGACAACTGCACTCTAATTAAAACAAGCTTTTCTCCATTTACACTCCCACAGTATTCTAGCACTCACCACTCACTTTGCTAGCAAGTTGTGTCTGAAGAGGAGCCACGGAGAGTTTGCTTGTGATCCGAAACACCAACTCTGCTCTGCCTGACATACAAGCTAACGGCAAGAATTTCTGCAAACGGGAATTCAGTTCATTCCATAAGTAAGCCAGGAAGAGTCTTGTTTCCTTTGCACACCAGATCTCACAGGAAAGCGTTAAAAAAGGCCAGAAGTTACACAAAAGCAGTGACACCAATGTATAGGATATTCAGCTAGATACCAGCTTCACGCACACTCATCTGGTTTTTCAGCAAGAGGAAGGGAGGTTAGATAACACACAAGGAGTTAATTCACCGTATTCCTGACCCAAGAATTTGGGGAAATTTTTCTCTGGGAAAGTGGAAAAAATATCCCAAAGGATATTCTTTTATCCCTAATGAACTACTGACTGGGATTTCTACAGCAGGAAAAGCCTTGGAAGAGGCAGAGCTCCTCTCAGTAACTCCTGCTCAGACAGTTCATCTCGCCTGATGTTCTCCTCTCTTGCAGTCAGGAAATCTTTTACAATAAAGCAGAATATTCCCAGTTGCAGGCAAATGAGAAAGCTGTGCTGCAGGAGGAGAAAGTGATTGCAGGAAAAGGACAACCCACATGGCAAAATTTTTGTCACCATGTATTCATCTGCATGGAAGTGAACTGGAAAGCAAAGCCAAAGAACCTGTTGAGAGCAAGATTTCTTTCTTAATTAAATGTTTGTTTCCTAAACTGCGCACTAACCTTAAAAAGCGCAGCTTGCCGTGACTCAGACTGCCCGTACCTCCCCAGCACTCCCCGCGCTCCCTGATTTCCACAAAAGCTCCCATCTCCATACAACCAGCACGGTGCCATACAGAGGTAATGCAACCAAGCGCCTCTTTGCAAAAGCTCGTATTTTCCACCATACCGAAACAGCAACATTACCCAACACCGTCCCTTATCTCTGCTCCAGGAACGCTCTTTGCTATCGGTCACTTCATACTACTGCTCTAAAAGACAGCTAACAAAATAAAAGCGTGAAAAAGGCAAGGCACGATATTCCAACCCAGTTTTAAAAAACCTTTTAAATCCTGCAGTTCCAGTACACAACTACAACTCCAGCCTTTTTTAAAAAATCCCCTAAAGAACAGAAAAATCCTATCATTAAAGAACATCGCCAACTTTTGACCCTCCGCAGCAGTGATAAATGCCCTAGTAAGCAGCATTTGTTAGCAGCATAAAAACGAGTGGTTTATACATACTAATTTGGACTGGTTTTCTTTGAACAGCAGAAGCATTGTGCTGGCCCAAGAGTCAGACAGAAGTCAGTAAATTCTAAAAGATTCATAACTAGCTGTAAAACTCACATCTTTTTGCTTCTAAACCCATAAAAAAAAAAGAAAAGAAGGAAAAGAAAAGGTTGACCGTATATTCTGTGCAGAGCAGAGAAATCGCGTCTGTTGATGCTACCCAGGAACTGGATGACTTTTACAGAACACTGTGTCTTCCACTGATATCCTGGCTTGAAAAAGCACTTGTCCTAACATATCCTGATGAAAGAGGGCCATTCAAGAGGGGAAAAAACCAGCTGAGGCTTGTCTAATCATTTCCCTCCTCCAGACTTGTTTGTTTGCTTCCTCCTGCATGCTCTGAAGGCAATGCGGCGCCCATCAGCAACCCCAAAGCAAAGCAGCCCATCGGCGCAGAAAGCCCATATTCCCTGGGACAGGACTAGATGAAAAGCATCCTATCGACTAGTGCTGCTTCGTTTCTTTACAATTAAAACACTGCATGCCACCACTGTAATATACATATGACAAAGGCATTAGCTGTCGATTTAAAATGCTTCCTCACTTACCATGCAGCTACCATGGTTTGATTTCAGTGACTCGCGAGTTACTGAGCTACTACTGAACAAGAAAGTCTTTCAGGTGGCTTGGTATTTATTTTTTAGTGGCTAGCTGTAATCAAATTAACTGAAGACTTTTTTTCTTACAGACCGACCCCTGACTAATTCCTCTCTAGGCAAAAGCCATAACCACATGCTCGCGTCTCACCAGTACCGCTGGCCTAACCAGCGGAAGAAGCAGCTTTCTGTCCGACTTTTACCTGGCCTGACTGGCATGCACAACAGAAACCACCCATCCCCTGGATGCCCTTCCAGGAATCCTGAGCAGCACAGCTACTTTACCGGAGTCACTTCAGGCTCTCAAATAAATGCAGACCCCATGAGTTCTGTAACAGCCCCAGGACCCTGGTGCTCCAGTACAGCTGCAGACCAGTCCTCCTTCCACTCCATGAACTCAGCTCACCAGACTAACAGCATTAACCCCCTAAGGGGGTAAAAACCTACGCTTACAAGCATCTGGGAAATGCTGAGGGTGTCACTGGGAGCATACAGACAGCTGCGGTGCTTTGCTGTCTGTAAAGCAGGGGCCCTTCTGCACCCACAGGGATGGCACCCAGGGACTGGCAAGGAGAGGGTGCTTAAATGGCCACAGCACCGCTGAGAGCTGGCTCCAGCGTCTCCTGCTTCACTGTCCCTTGCTCCATCCGTTGGCTCCATGCTGCTCAACTTGAAAAGGAAATATTTCTTCCCCTTTGGGAAAGCTCCAGAAGAGCGTGGCTGCAACACACATCAATTACATTTCAAGTTGCTTAAGAACACAATAGGCAGTGCCTTTTAATTGTTACAAAATGCCGCCCCCCGGGTCCACAAATGCCAATAAGCAATCTGTTAAAAATACTGGGTTTCATAACAAGAGGCAGAGCTGCTCGCGTTACTGGACAGACAGAACGAGCTGGAAGCCAGCTCTAGTCACAGAATAATTTTCCCTAAGCAGCCTGCTTTGCCATTGTGTCTCAGGCTGTGGTGTGTCCCAGGAAGAAACCTCGTGTGCCTCGGGTATTTTGAGTTCCCTGTTTTAACCGGAAATCTCACATAAGATGTAATCATCTTGCAGGATACAAGAAAACACTCTATTAATATATCTTATAGCTACGCAACTCATCTCAAAATAAATATCCATACACAGAAGTTAGTAGAGAAAACCACTTTCCCTCGGAAGACACAGCCAAGCCTGAGGCTGATTCAGCAGTCTCTTGATAGTCTAAGAATTAAAAAATATTATCTAGATAAAAGAGGCAGAACACAGAAACATCAGAGTTTGCGTCTGGCTGGGTATCCCTGCCGCTCCCAGAACTGCCGCAGGATCACTGGGTGCACGGAATGCCCAAGGACCCTGGCTTATCACCACACCTGCAAGGACACTCTATTTCTGGAGCCGGTAAGGAACGCGTTATCTTTGTGTTTGCCACTGATCACAATGGAGAAGCCCCTTTAGTGCAAGTGCTGTTCAGATCTGCTTGCTGACAGCTCTACTCTTAGAGCATATTTTAGTGCTGAGTTCATGTAGTGAACAGGAGCAGACTTCCACTCCGCATGGCTTTGCTCTGCATTTTCCTCGGGGATAAGGACAGCCCCACGCTCCAGCCAGAGGCAAGTCTGAGGGCAGGGAGCTCA
Source organism: Anhinga rufa (assembly GCA_013400875.1). Taxonomy (NCBI): domain Eukaryota; kingdom Metazoa; phylum Chordata; class Aves; order Suliformes; family Anhingidae; genus Anhinga; species Anhinga rufa. Next base: position 922 of record VZTV01075206.1, on the reverse strand, counting down.
GGGAGCAGAGAGGGGAGCTGCTCCTTGCACACCCAGGCACAGGCTGTCCTCAGGGGCAGCCCAGCGCCACCAGAGGACCAAGGATGGATCAAAGCTTGCTTCAGCTAACATCCAGAGCTCACCTCTGCCTGGCCGTTACATCCTCCTCTCCCAAGAACATAATGTTCCAGATGTCCTTTCAAGATATCCCAACCTGGAGCTTTCTCTCCTCTTTCACCTTCATCTTGAGCAACTCCCACGTTGTTGACCTGCTGTGTGCTTGTGCAGCTCAGGTGCAGGGCTCCATGTTCCAGAAAAGCTCTGCAATGAAGTCTTGCCCAGGCACAGGGCCACGCCATCATGCTCTCTGGGCACTAAATCTCTGTCAAATTAAGTTTCTTAATTTCCCCCTCATTAATGGAACAAAACGCACACATGGTGCAGGGGCAGAGAAGGTCATCTATCCATCAGGGCTGAGCCAGAGCACTCGGGGGACAGCGATGGCCTCCAGGCTCATCTGCCCAGCAGGCTGCCCAGATGCAGCGCTGGAGCAGGAACCCCCTCACCCGAGCATCCATCAACACCGTGGTTAGGAGCAGATGTGCTCATCCTGCTCTTCCTATCCACTGCATGCAGACCTTTCTCTGTGCCCAGAGGAGCTGCCCTCCTGCAACCAGGTCTGTGTTTTAGAGAGACAAAAAAAAAGGCAAGCAGCAATATTTGCTTCTCTCAAAAATGGTCACAATTTTACAAGACATGAACATGGTAGTGCCTCCTGGTTCCTTGGGTTTTATGGCATCTTCTGCTCAAAACGTTTCCAAATTGCTAAGGTGAGGGAAAAAACAGGCCTCCCAAGCGCCATAAAATTAAACACACTTCCCTTTTCCACAGCCCCTTTGATAAGGAGGAAGGGAACGGATTTTTTTTTCCCTTTTTCTCCCCC
>VZTV01075198.1:0-16383 GCA_013400875.1 Anhinga rufa | reverse complement strand
GGGTGCAGGGCAGGATAGGTGCGGGGTGCAGGACAGGAGCGGTGCGGGGCAGGAGCGGTGCGGGGTGCAGGGCAGGATCGGTGCGGGGCAGGAGCGGTGCGGGGTGCAGGACAGGAGCGGTGCGAGGCCAGGGCAGGGCAGGTGGGCTGGAGGCCGGGAGCAGAGCGGGGAGCTGTGTCCCCCGGCCTCGCAGCTCCCGCTTTGCCCCACTCCGGCTGTAATTCAGCAGCTCTGCCCGTTCTTTCCGTGCGTGGTTTCGCGTCTGTCGTTCTCTACGTGCCCACCAGAAAGCGTTCAGATGCACAAGGAGCTCCCTCTGAGCCTGCGTCCCCTCATCGTGCCCCTTCCAAAAGCTTCAGTGCCAGTTATTCAAGTGCAAAGTATTTTTTTGCCGCTCTTTGTTTCAGACCCACGGAAAGGGCTTGCTGTCTAGCTGATTGACAGGGTTTTTCTTGATTTTCTAAACTTTTTCCTGCTCCGGGTTTTATAAAGCACGTTCTCACTTTTATTTAGCAAGGGCACCCCTTTCCTGTTTACAGCTCAGACGATCTCCTGCCTATAGACATCGGTGAATTCACTCACCGCTGTTCGAGATGGCATCAGTAAATTGCATAACTGCCCCCCTCCAAAGCGCGCTCGGGCTGTATTAATGGAGGAGAGCGCAGGTCTCCCGGCAAGTCATTTCTGTGCAGGCTTTATGCGTTTGCAGTCAAAGCGAACCAGGCCCTTTCCCTCTGTCAATCTCTGCTGTTGCGCTGCAAGGCATAAAGCCTACAGCCCATCGCTGGGGAGGCGTGAGACCTTTCGCGCCGGAGCGCAGCCCTTGCCGACTCCAGCGTACCCGTTCAGCTCTGCACGACGGGACTTTCTCCGTCTTGTTAGCTTCACCTGTTGAATGTGCGTAACCGCCTTTCCAACGCTGGTTACTAGCCAAATGACGCCGATTCGTGCGTGAACGCATTTGTGGCTCTGAGATACAACTAAACCGCGAGGCTGCCCTAAACCGTTTTATCGTTTGTTACGTGTTTGCCTGCCTTCTTTTAACTGTGGTCTTTGTGCCTCTCGTTCTCAGGGCTGTGGTTTCTGAGGCTGTGCGGCGGAGCCGGGCGGGCTGCGGGGCCGCGGAGCTGCGGGGCAGCCGCCGGGTTTGCGCTCGGCGTCACCGTCCGGCGGCCGCTGGGGCAGCGGCGCCCGGCTGGGCACCATGAGCTCCGGCACCACCGCCCCGCTGAAGGTCAGCAACCTCACCAGCACCGATGTCAACTATGTCATCAAAGAGCATTATAATTATACGGGAAAGCTAAATGAGAATGCGGACAGTGGAATAAAAGTGACGTCGGTGGTTTTTATCATCATTTGCTGCTTTATAATCTTGGAGAACATTTTTGTCTTGCTCACCATCTGGAAAACCAAGAAGTTCCACAGACCCATGTACTATTTCATTGGGAACTTGGCTCTTTCAGACTTGCTGGCTGGCGTGGCGTACACCGCCAACCTCCTGCTCTCCGGGCACAAAACCTACAGCCTCACCCCCTCCCAGTGGTTCGTAAGAGAAGGCAGCATGTTCGTGGCCTTGTCGGCTTCTGTGTTCAGCTTGTTGGCCATCGCCATCGAGAGATACATCACCATGCTGAAGATGAAACTCCACAATGGCAGCAACAGCTTCCGCTCCTTCCTGCTGATCAGCGCGTGCTGGGTTATCTCCGTGATCCTCGGGGGACTCCCCATCATGGGCTGGAACTGCATCAGCCTCCTGTCCGACTGCTCCACCGTGCTCCCCCTCTACCACAAGCACTATATTCTCTTTTGCACCACCGTTTTCACTGGCCTTTTGCTATCTATCGTCGTCCTCTATTGCAGGATCTACTCCATGGTGAGGACTAGGAGCCGCAGGCTGACATTTCGGAAAAACATTACCAAAGCTACTAGGAGCTCAGAAAAGTCGCTAGCCTTGCTCAAGACAGTGATCATAGTCCTGACTGCCTTCATCGCCTGCTGGGCTCCCTTGTTCATCCTGCTTTTACTGGATGTGGGCTGTAAAGTGAAGACCTGCCCAATCCTCTACAAAGCAGAATATTTCTTAGTACTGGCCGTGCTCAACTCAGCCACGAACCCTATCATCTACACCTTGACAAACAAAGAGATGCGGAGGGCTTTCATCAAGATCCTGTGCTGCTGCAAATGTCCCCCGGCTGATTCCGGGACCAAATTCAAGAGGCCGATCATCGGAGGGATGGAGTTCAGCCGGAGTAAGTCTGACAACTCCTCCCACCCACAGAAGGAGGAAGGCGACCGTCCTGAAACCATCATGTCTTCAGGCAACGTTACCTCATCGTCTTAGGAGTTACCATGGGGGTGTATTTCAGAGCCTTCCCCTGAAATCGGGGAGCTGAGACGCCCCCTGCTCACGGCGGCAGCGTTGGGCAAAGTGAGCAAGTAGCATTAGTTCTAACGAGGCAAACGGTGCACTTGCGAGGCTGGAGTTCAAGAAATGGGACAGACTGTTCTGGCTTGAAAAATCTTTTTCCCTGGAGCATGTTTTGTCTTTGCACTGAGGCAGCTGAGGATTGTCAGGCGCATTCATATCCTGAAATCTCCTTAGTAACTCTGAAAGACTGATGCCTTGGTGAAATGATGCCTGGTGTGTGCGAGAGAAAGAGAGAGGGGGAGGAGGGAGAGGGAGAATGAATCTTTCTTTTTTTTTCCTGTGAAAAGAATGTGAAGTTATTTCTCCTTTACTTGCAGCAAACCCCTGACACAAAGATCTTTCTGTACCGAGTTTAGCGGTGGCTCTGGTATACTTGGTCAGGAGCGTTTGTTTAGCGTGTAACAAGGAAAGAGGTCACACCAACACAAGTTAAGCCACGTACAACCGTAATTTGGCATCCCTTTCCAGAGTTTTTACTTAAGTCGTAAGGTTTTATGCGCAAAGTCCAAAGCCGTTGGGGTTTCATTTAGCCAGGTCATAGCTGTGAATTTTTGCCGTCGGTCCCTGTTATGTTTGAAGACCACGAGCCAGACTCTGCAGTTACTTCCACCTGTACAATTCCGTTGGCTGCGTCGGATTTCATGGAGTAGCTCAGAGCAGCGTTTGGCCCCAGGCGTTGATTGCCTTGTTATTCCATAGCATTAAATAAGCTGCGTTATCATGACAAATGCAAGGTAGAACTAAAGGTCATTTCCCTTCAGGACGACTGAAGGTAAATCTAAAAGTATAAGATACTGTTGACGACGGCAGGGGTTTTGCCTAAGTAAGAGGAGTGAAAAACTAAAGGGGCTTGTCAGCGTCAGGTTCACGGTCTTTCCAAAGGTGAAGGTCGGTCGGAACATCCGAGAAGAATACCGTGAGTTTCAGGAAAGTGAATGGAAAGCTGAAGTGAAAAGCTGAAGTGAAATGACTATAGGTAAATGCACTTCCGTAACAAAATGCAATACGTTTTGGCACATTTTATTAATGTTTATAATTTCAGCAAACATGTCTGTATTTTATCAGTTCACGGAAGAAGTACCCATCATTAAATTGAATGTATTTGTTTTACAGCGTCATTTTTACTCGTCTGTTTTTCTAACCTGTGCTAATGGGGTTGAATGTGTACAATGTAAATAAGTTAATGAGACGCAGGAGCCTTCATGCCCCTGGAGTATTACTGTAACTGGGGTAGCTGAGAGCAGTCGACTGATTTACAGTTACGGGCAGTTCCTAGGGGTGGTATTTTTTAAAGAAAATTTATTACCTTTGTAGTAAAATTTTCAGTGCAATTAAACGGATATTTTTTTTTCTGGTTTAAAAAAATAGTATTTAAAAAGTTTCTGACTTTTATTGTTCAATTTGCACATAGCTTTATTGACTTCTAAACATTAATAAACTGATTTTTTTAAAGAAGCGGTTATCCGATCACTAGTCGTTTTGTGCTGTTGTTGGGGGGTTCGTGCCAGGTGTGGTTTCTTGTTGACAGAAGGCAGTGGAAGAATTCCTTGATTTCAGCACACGCTGGGATTAAACCAATTCTGCGGGACATAAGATGCGTAACGCCGCTTACAGGATCATGTAAAATACCAAACGAATGCTAGAATACGCTTTTTCATCAGCACGTGCCGGATCGATGAAATGCCATTAAAAGGCTCTCTACAGTAGCGATTTTTCTCCAACAGCTAATGAAGTACAAGCGGAAGGAAAACCAGTCGCCTGCCAGTTTTGAGCCATGACTGCCTAGAGTAGAATAAGTGAAATAATTCACTTATATCACTAATATATAAGTTTAATTCTTAGCTTATTGCAAACATCGGGGAAGGTTATGAAATGCAGAGTGGCGGCCTCGGCTACGTAACGGCCGGGCCCACCAGCAAAGACCGTGGCAGCGCAGCTGAATAGGTACTGCCCGTCTTCTTCCAAAGGCTTGACTTCCATTTCCTCTCTTGCGGCCGTTCCCTCTCGGCGTTACTTTTAAGTTCCGTGGAGCTTGTACAGGATGCAGTTGGAGTGTGAAGATAAACCTCACCTTCTTGCACTGTATGTCATCGCCGTGCAAGGTTTACTGTGGGAAACGAGAGCCTACTCGCCGAGGAAGGCTCTGGGTCATAACCTCACTTCCTGAAGGAAATTCCAAAAATGCCCTGAAGACAAAAGAGTGGAAACGGGCTGGAATTTCTCTCCAGCTGTCTGCTTCTATGGAAGGAATGATTTCATGTGTGCTCACTTCCTAGCCTTTTAATTAGTGACCTGAGCAGGGCTGGAAAAAATGTCAAATCTGTATTTGCACACAAGATAAAGCCTGTCTTGGCTCAGGCCTTCATTTGGGCAGGGATGGTTTGCGCCGGGTGCTGACAGTCGGGAGGGAAGGCGCTGCCTTCTCCCAGGGATAAAGTCACTTCTGTGCAGAGCGCCAGGCGTATATAAACCATGAAAGTCCAAGTTAAGCCCTCAAGGCGCTACCGGCGAGGCGTAAAGGCAACGTAAGGGGGGCGTCTGAATTCGTAGGGGTGTTTTTATCCAAAGGACGAGGACCCTTCCGCTCTTGAAGCCTTACGGGCATTAAGGTTGCTTGTCCCACGTGGGTCCGAGATCCTGTGACAAGGGATGAGCTGTGTCACAGCACGGCTGTGTCACCAGCCCCTCCTGACTACCACTGGCCTTTGCGTAGCCGTAGCTGATAGCCCCCAGGTGAGTCACTTCCCTTCGCTTTGCCTTTGTTTCTGTACCCCTCGCTTATCTATCTCGTCAAATGGCGCTGCCGGCCTTTGCGGAAAATGGCTGTTTCCCCCATGGAGGTGACTGTGCGCTGGGAGCCCCATTCTGGTAGGGAACTCGAAGCCCTACGTAATTCACGCAGTCAAAGAAATGCAAGCATCCGAGTGTGGCACTGGGCCATGGGAAGCATTTCCTACGCTCTCGATCAGGATGACTGAAATGTTTCCTCCATAAACAGGCCACGCCTATGCGTGTAGACAAGATTCAGACAGGGAACAATAACTGAAATAAAATAATAATAATAAAAGTAAGGGCTTCTGCTGGGGAAAAAAACAAAAGACAGGCCACTGGTACTGCTCTTCCCTTCCTATGGGGGACCTCTGCAGCCCCTTGGCCACGGACACGCGTTGCCGTACAGCAGCACGCTAGGGCAGATGCGTAGCGCAGGGTTTCGAAACGTGCCATGCAGAAAGCACCCTTCCCAGGCCCCAGACCGCCTTCGGTAGGCACCGAAAGGGCGCGCAGCTTTGTCCTGGTGTTGGCCATGTGACAAGAAAATGAACCGAGAACTGAAGAGGTGCATTATACCAACTGCCTGCGTGAAATAAAACCGCCTGAATTACCCGGAGCAACCTGGCCCTTTTTGATATTCTTTTTCCTACCTGTTCTTCCAGTGTAAGGGATAGAACGGGGATGGAAAATGATCGTAAAACCTGTCTGTCGCTCCCCTGGCAGCTCCCTGCCTAGGTGTGCCTGTGTGAGACCCGGGTACAGCGGGGGGGTGTTGGGCAAGAGTGCCCGACAGACGGCTCAGCGGGACAAACCCTGGGCTTGCCTACAACGCAGGCACCAGGACCAAAACTGGGGGACACCAAAATGTAACAATACTGTCATCCATCCTCTTCTTACTCTGTCAACTAAGAAATACAGGGATTGCCCAATTGCAGCATTTCCTAACTCCTCATTTGGCCTGGAAGATGTCAGTACTGATTGTGTTCTGTATGGGCTGAGGCGTTATCAGATGTTGTAAAAAGGGCCAGGCTGACAAAGCATCCAAAAACGTGGGTACGTAGACCAGAGGTGTGTAACCTGCTCAGCTCTGAAATGCTGGAAATTCCCCTAGGACAGGCTTTGTCATTTATGAGGCTCTAAAATTCCCCAGGAAAACTTCTATTGTTTTTCAATAATTCTCCGTACTGGTTTCCTTGGAAAACGAAATTAACCCAACTAAAACTGAACCTTCAAGGATTTAAAAAACAAACAAACAAAATCCATCTAAATTCAGTTCCTCTAATCTGCTTTCACAGACTTTTCTAATTCCATCTTTGCGTTTACAGATGGGAAGAGTTCGCTCGTTCTCTATCGTCTAATTTATTCTGGTAGAACCTTACTTCTTTATACGCAGTCTGCAAGAATCGCATCGAGGCAAGAAATTGCCCGTCAATTATTACTCTAGGCACAGGATTTTCTATGATAATTAACAGTAATCAAATCCACTCTGCACACAGGAGCTAGATATAAGAACACGTACAGCGACCTTGTTCCAGTGCAAGTTTTCTGCTGACAGAAAAAGTGTCTAGAGAGATCTGAAACTCAAGCATCTAAATAAATCAAGATTTTTTGGTTTTAATTTGGTTTTTTTGGAAGTTGGGAACATAATTAGTTTAGACTTTTGTAATCCACTGAAGAGAATTACAGTGTTAAGGACCCTCTCCCCTGCAGGAACAGGGTGATGCATTCCTTGTGTCTCCCCCGCTCACCCACAAATTCTGAGAGATGTTGTGTCAAAGCAGCAGTTTCCAAACAACCCCCCCACGCAAAGCTGCACGGCCACATCTCTTACCCTAACAAAAAACCTTACACGGGAGTGAAGCGGGAACCATTTCCTTGCACTCGGACCCTCTGTGCTACCTTCACAGGACAAAAAGGCAGGAAATCCCATCAGCCACACCCAGGAATGCTCCTGCTGGAAAAATCCTAATAAAGCAGAGCTGACAAAGCTCTGTCAACCCTCTGTGAACCTTCCACCAAGCCTGGTTTAGCAGTCGCATAATGGAAACCTGATACAAAGGCCAATATTTATTTTGAGCTTATGTGAATGATTTCTTGGAGAAGATCCATTTTTAAATACACGGTACAATAACTATACATCAAAACGGGACTTTGGAAATGCATGTGACCGAAGCCACACTAAATATTAACATGTGTATGTTTGCAGTGTGTATTTGGAATCACAAATTCCAAATATCAAAATACAGACTGCGTAATTTTTTATACCTAATGAACATTTGGAAAACACAGGCTAGGGGGAAATCACTGAATAAATACTGGGTTAAAATTATCTGCCAGGCTGCATGAAATCACCGATGAACGCAGCGTCGCTACCTGGGAAAAATCTGTGGTTTGAATCACAGATAACACTTTCTGGTGCTGACCTGCGCTGTCTGCTAAAGGTAGTTTTGCTCTCTTAAGTATAGATACGCTTGCCTTAAGCCAAGACTTCTTAACTTAGCAGGACACTGGTATAAATCGCTGGGAAATTGTCTCAGACAAATTCTTGCCCATATCAAGCACCTACAGCTGTGGAATGTGAAGGTGGGGATGTGCATTGCTATATGCACTAGAAATAGAATTTGTATGGTTACAGAGAAAGTGCAGTAGCAATTTTCATTATGCGAAAATTGGATTTGGCACAAGATTTTGATTGAGAGTGTACGAGAGAAGAGGTTTCAGGGACAATCTGGGTTTGGGGGGGGTTGGACTACAGTCTGGTATTTTCCACTTGAAATGAAGGGCAGGAATGCCCTCTGGTAATACACACACAGAGCTGAGGATTTTCATTTGGGAACTCTGTCCTTAGAGCTGCAATTCTTTCCTGAGCAACTCTGGGCAAGGTCTCATGAATTCTCACCTTCCCACAAAGATAGATATATATATCTATATACATGTAAAACATATACATAAGGATGTTTATCAGGGAATATTTTGCATTTTGAGGTACTATTCAAAGAGCTGTTACCTGTGGCATCTGGAATATGGGGCATGGCCTGCCAGGTCCTTTACTGCTCAGCTACTTGAAATAGTTCCTTGTGCTTTGATGAGCTGGATGCTGCCGTATCACAGTTACTGTAAGGTGGGAGAATAAAAAAATAATTTCTAGTAATATGTGCAACTCTGTCCTTGTGGTGGAAGAAGGATCGTGTCTCAGCTGAAAAACACGTTCTGAAGAGGTGCTATTATTGAAAAACAACTCGCCAAAGTCTGCATTATTATCTTTCTTGCTTTCAGGGAAGACACAACTATGGTCTAACGACTTCTTCTAATCTGGTGACCATTCAGATGCCTGTTGCACAAGGAATACATGCGAGCCGTTTCCCAAACACCAGGCGCTTTTAGATGTTTTTTACTTCCATCATAACTCTCACTTCTACTGCTGGTTTAGGTGCAAGATAAGAAACTGCTTGTTTGTGTCTAGCTTCTCTCTCTGCTCAGGGTTATTTGGGCAACGCACCTTTTGAACAAATACTTTACGCTGGCACAGAGACCTTACTTCAAAGCAGCCTACAACTCGGCTCCAAAAAGTGTTAACAACTTTTTTTCTGGTCTTAGAAGTTCAATGCATTTTGCATTGTACCAGCTCTCTTACTGTTTTTATACATCCTACTGCAAATGTTGCTTGAGGAAATCTTTAACTTTCATCTCAGAGGCTGTCCAACACCCTGCTAAAGTGGTTGTGTTTTATTTTTCTCATAAATAACATCGGTGTGAGGGAGAGGAGCTTGCCTGCACAACTGAGGCGATAGCGAAGGAATACTGAATCTTTTAACTTGAAATGGTTCATCAGTGGAAGCGGCTCTAGTCAGGACACAGGGTGAAGTTTTGCTTTTCACTAAACTTGCTGAAAAAAAAAAAAAGCAGAGGCATTAGAGGGTTCAGAGGACAACAAAGCAAGGCGCTTTAATAGGATGAACTAACATAAAAGGCTCAGTGAGCAAAGCCTTTTCCCACCAGAGGGACTAGAATGGGGAAACACAATACTCAGCCTAGCAGCCAGGCTATGGAAGTGTGCTGGGTGACACAGAAAAAAAAACTTTTTAAAGCTCCAAAAAAAGCAGACTCTGCCTGGTAGAAACCAGAACCAGTTAAAACACTGAAATATTTCAGATTGAGATTTACCTGAATTTTTATGTTTGGGGACTCAAAGTACCTTTGTATTTTAGAACGTAATTAAGGAGTTAGGGTTTGTTTTTTCCCTCTTATTTCTTTTTAGAGGCACGGCTCCCGCCTCTGGCCAGGCACACCCCCGCCTCGCCCCCACACACAATGGCGGGGCCCGCTGAGGGGGGAGCGGGGCTCGCTGAGGGGGGGAGCGGGGCTGCCGGCGCCCCCCGCCGCCTCCCCCGCCGCCAGCGACGGCTCTCAGCCGGCAGAGAGGCGAAGAGCGGCTCCTAGTTGCTTACTCTGAGGCGAAAGCCTCCCTCTCTTCCTCCGCAGGCCCTTCTCGGGGCCGCTGAAACCGCTCCCCCTGCCCTCGCCCCCGGCCCCCTTCCTGTGCGCCGTCCCTGCGCTCCCCNGCGCGGCGGGGCCGGCACCCAGCGCCGGGGCAGCCCCCGGCTCCGCGGGCGGGCGGCAGCAACAGCCGCCAACCCCCCTCCCGCAAACCAGCGAAAAAGCGAAATAGAAAAAAAAAAACGAGAAACACTTTTATGTTGGTAATAAGTAAATGGATAAAAAGCGTGCGCTGCAAGGGGGAGGGGGTTTGCAGGGCCCTGCGGTGCTGAGCAGCAGCGGGCGCAGGTGCCTGCCCTTCGCCTCGGCCCGCGCCGCTCTGGAAAGGTTAAACCAGCGCCTGAGAAAGCGTGAAGCGCTGCTCGGCCTCCGCGAGAGCCGGGTTAACGGGTGTTAAGCCTGAACCTTGAAGGTGAGAATTCAAGCACGGCAGCTGTAAAGCAGGCTGGGCTTTCACACAGGAGCCAGCATTTTTGTTGGGAAGTACTTAAAAACGCTTCTCTTTGCTGCCGATTATTTCACCGAGAGCACCAAATCCCGCATCTTAAGGCAGACGCAGCCTTCCACGGGCGGTGAGGGACCTGAGGGGAGAAGCCGGGGCCTCCTCATGGCTCCCCGGGGGCAGCCCGAGGGGTTCCCTCCCGCTCCACAGCGCCTTCCCTCCGTGCAAACCAGCAGCCCTGTGTGAGCCTCTGGGGCAACGTGAAAGCAACTACAAGTGTTTTGTGTTTTGTTGGGTGTTTTGTTTTGGGTTGTGTTTTTTTTGTTTGTTTCTTTTTGGCAGTAGTGCATTGCAGGTCTTGGATTGTTCATGAAAGGAATTTTGTTGAAAACCTCAGTTTTTATCTTTATTTCCACTTAGCTGAAGCGGGACCGGCTCGGCAGCCGGCTGGACGAGGCGGTGCGGCCGAGGGAGGGCCCGCCGCAGAGAGCCCCCAGCATGGCCGCTCTGCCTGAGGCGCAGGGCAGCCGTCGGGGAGCCCGGCGCCCCTGAGGTGCCGGGGAGGCTGGGCGAGGCGGGACAGTGTCCCTCAGGTGTCATGTCCAAGACGAAGGAGGACCTGAGGTCTGGCTTCATTTCCCCCCCTCGCAGTGTGGGGGGCCGTGGTGTTTGTGCGGGACCTGCAGTCCCACCTTTTGGAGCTGTACGCCAGCTGCGGGTGTTCGCATGCTCCTGTAAGTAAGATACACCCCCCCGCTGAAGTGCGGTGAGTAGGTGGTGCTGTGTGAAATTAAAGCCCCGACGAACAAAGTCTTGGTAGCTGGAGCTTAAGTACAAAATCCCCTGAGCACAAGTGCAAAAGCCGTGGCACAGATCACAGACAAAGTGCTTAGTTCAGGCTTGCCTTTACTGTGGTCCTCCAAACCACCTGAGTATTGCCTGTGATCCACCTGTGGGCAGCCTGTCAGGTTATTAAAGACATGAGGTGCAGAACAGGTCGGTACCGCCCCAGCTTGACACCTTGGGAATTACGATACAAATTTGTGCTTATTCAGGCAGAGGACCCAGCTTTCTCACACAGGTTATCGAGCAGCCTCCCCACCAGCCTCTCTTGATCTTGTGTGCATTTATGCAGCTACTTTGTTGATAAAACAACCAGAGTTTTTGTCTTTCTGCCTGAAGAAGTTTCCTTGGGACTTGTTCCCTTCATCAAAGCGTTTATTCGCAGGGATACAAGGGACTGCAAACAAATATATCTGCTCAGGTACACTGGAGAAAGCATAAGTACTCCTAGAGGTCATGCTTTTTGTCCTGATTGACTGTGTCCCTGCACAAAATGAGGTTAGTGTGGCTCTGAGCCACACTTGTCTTCAGAGCAAAGTGGAATAAATAGCAAAGCCTTTTTAGCTGTGTTTAAAGGCATTTTGATCTGTGTCACTTGTAGCCTTAGCCTTGTGTGTGGCCTCTACTCCCTTTCTGTTATGGGAAATCAACCTAATAAAACTTCTCCTTCCCTTCTAAATGAATGTCATTGTTATAATACAATGAGTCAGAAAAGAAACAATATTAACCACAAAATAATGGCAGTCTAACCACCAGTGTGAGTTCTCCCCCCGTCCATCAATCAACTGCAATGCCTTAACTGAGTTTCCTCATTGTGATCATAATCTGGCAATAATTTAATGAAACTGAAAGTGGAGGAGTTCCCACAAATCAGAAGTAGGATTTTTCACTGGTACGACTGCATGCATGAGACTTCCCATTCAGAGCCAGGGAAGGGAAAAAAGCGTGTCACCTACGAGCATTGCCTGGGTACACCAAGCAGGTCTGCATCTGCCTGGATTTTGGAGGTGGTGCAGTGGTGGCTTTAACATGTTCAGAGTTTTCTGATGACATAATGAATGAGACCAATGACATTTTAGGTCTGATACATACTTTGCATTCAATTTAAAAAGCTTGCAGAACCTGCAGATTCAGGTAACACTGTAATCCCTACAATTTGTTGTGCTGTAGGAGTAGAAAGGATGTGTCATGGTTTAACCCTGGCCAGTGACCGAGCCCCACGCAGCCGCTTGCTCACTCCCTGCCCCCGGTGGGATGGGGAGAGAACGGGAAGGGTAAAAGTGGGAAACCTCGTGGGCTGAGACAAAGACAGCTTAGCAGGGAAAGCAGAAGCCGCGCACAGCAGCACAGCAAACCCCGGAATCCCTTCCCTCCTCCCCACGGGCAGGCGGGTGCTCGCCCATCCCCAGGACAGCAGGGCTCCATCACGCCTAACGGGGACTGGGGAAGGCAAACGCCATCGCTCCCAACGTGCCCCCTTCCTCCTCCTCCCCCGGCTCTGTGTGCTGAGCATGGCGCCGGGTGGTGTGGGACATCCCTGGGGCCAGCCGGGGCCGCTGTCCCGGCCGTGTCCCCCCAGCCCCTTGTGCCCCCAAGCCCCTCGCTGGTGGGGTGGGTGAGGAGCAGGAAAGGCCCTGGCTCTGTGCAAGCCCTGCCCAGCCGGAGCGAAACCGTCCCTGGGGTATCAACCCTGCTTCCAGCACAAATCCAAACCAGAGCCCCATGCCGGCTGCTGTGGAGAAAATTAACTCTGCCCCAGGCAAACCCAGCACAGGCTCTCAAAATATGAGCTCCTTATGTGAAGGCAGAAACATCCGTCTTAGGTTTCTGCTCAGTTCTATCCCAGGGTAGCTGGCTGCTGAGCTGGCTTTGGTCTGTGGTTGTGACCCTCTTTGGCACATGGCATGCTGGCCTGGAAACGCTCTGTTTAAATAGACAGCCCTTAAAGGTCGGTGCTATCCTTCTGTTAGCCCTGCTGTTAGACTTGGAATTTTAGTCGAAGGTGGAGGTAGTGGAGAACTCAGTCAATTTAAATGAAGTTTTGGTCTCACAGAGATGGGCACAAACATGATTCATAAGGGGTTCGTGAACAGATGTCCCCTGTTGTCAGAATGATAGTGGGGGTTCAGTCGCACCACGCAGGCTGTATGTTACTGCTGTGTCCATTACAAAGCAGCATCTGGCCTGTTGGACTAGTTGTGGTTGAGGTACAGGAGCTTCTGTTGCTGCTGACACATGAGAGGAGAATGTAAACACTGTCACTCCTTCGACTCCTGGTTCTGCATGGCTGCGTGTGTGTTTGCATTGGAGTTAACTGAGTGATTTAGGAAAAAGCCTTGGACCTGCCTCTGCCTTGATCCTGGCAATCTTAAAACACTGCCACAGTATCCTGTGAATTTATTAGAGTTTGCAAAGGCGAAGTTTTTAAGAATAAGTGAGATGAAAAGCAAAAGGAGACCAGGAGAACAGGCTGCCCTTCTTGTTTCCATTTGTAGCTACACGTTTCTGGAGGTTTGTGCTTGATTTTAATTTGCCTTTCACATGGAAGGTATGTCAAGTGCAGACACATCTCCTCTGTGCTTTGACCTGGTCATCTGAGCCTGAAAGCTGTATGGCTGGGTAACCACAAGGCAGCCTAAGCTAACGTACCATGTTTTGTGTGACTTAACTAGTTTCAGCAGTGCTAACATGGCTAGCTGGTGCCTGGACGTGATCTGTCTTGCATCCTGCCAGCCCTAGATACCCTAATTTATCTGCCCCCAGGCATGTAGATGTACCCAGAGCTGTTTTGATTGCAGAGACATTACTACAGTTCCGTTTGTGGTTGCTGTCTGTATTTCAAAAGAGAACTTTTCATATGTACAGTGCCGGGGAAGCTAAAATGACACCGTTTCCTTGTCTCCTCTGGAGAAGGATGAAAATTCATGCTTTTTGTCTTGCTTTTCTGAAGTGTTTTGCTTTGCTGGTTTGGTTTGGTTTGTTTTTTTTAAGCGGGTCAGGCATCATTCCCCATTGCTCCTTGCTGTCTGTCACAGGATCCTGCTGGCTGGTTTCTAAAAGGCAGGTTTGCTTAGTCTTTGCTATTATACAACAGTTAATTAGCCATGGGACTATGAATGGAAAGCATCATAAAGCAGAAAGGGGACTGCAAGAGTTGCACAGGGATGGTACTCATTTAATGCGGATCCTGTGCTCAGATCAGATTTGTTCCTGGCAAAAGGTGGAGGAAATTCTACCGAAGTTGTTAAAAGTTCAGCCCCCTCATACCAGACCTGACCCTCTCAGTGGTCATGGCCTCGTATCTTGAGGCTGGCTCCACCTTGAACTCTTGCTGTCAATGAAAGATTTACCATCATTTTGCATGGGAGTGGTGTTGGAGCTGTGGTGAAAAGTGAATGATTGTTGCACTTACTAATTTTTCCTGTGGTGCTTCTTGCACGCTGGCTCAGTTGCTGCTTCCCATGCTTCAGCAAGAAAGGGAAATCCTGCAAAGGTGATCACGCCTGTAGGTTTCGGAATGACAATACGAGATGTGCAGAAAACCCAAACTTCAGCCCCACCCTGCCAGGCACGGTTGAATGTTTATTTGAGCAAACACAGAAAGTCTGCCTCAGCAGAAAAGAAACTGTTTTGTTCACCCATTCTTGAGAATCCAGAACAGTGCAAAAGGAGTGAATGGCGGCTGGGCGAGAGTTTATTTCTCTCCGTGAAATGCAATTTGTGCCGTAGTCATAGAGGTATTTTGCGAAATAACGTTTGCCCCAATTCATGGTGCAGGACATGCACTGCAAATGCTTTGCTTACAGCTGCGAACAGACGGCACTGTGCACACCCAATAACAGTGTCTGTGTGAAGACAGTATGGTACTAGTTTTAGAACTGTCTTTAAAAATGAATGAGCATGACCCCTTTTAACAAACCATGGTGATGAGAGCGTACAGGGTTGTCCCAAACGTTGCAGACTTGCTCATCAGAAGTTGTTAGAAGTGTCAGTTCAGGTGAATGAGAAATGCTGGTTGCTTAATGGGGACAGTTTCCTAACAAAAGCAGAAGAAATGTTCCTGACTGCATTTGGATTTGTGTGCAGATGCTCTCTTAAAGGGTTCTCTGGTTCATCTCGGTCCTTGCGAGTGAAAACTTTGGAAATTCTGTGCTAGTGGAAGGGAATTGTCTTGTTTGGTACTTTGTTTGCAGCCTCTCACCTGTAAAGCTTGCAGGGAATTTGTTCAATCAGCTCAGCTTATGGCAACTTAGCAAACAGGAACTTTTCCTGTCTTCATTGTTTTATCCCCAAAACCTAATTGAAAGCCACATTCCCCTCTGCCTGCCCTCTGAGGGCAACAGCATGTGTTTTCCTAGGGATGTGTGCTGTGTGCCTGCCCAGTGCAGTCATTTCAGCTACCCTCATCCTCGCCACCGCTGCCCTGACACCTCGGCATCCGCAGCAGCCGGGATCGGGAGAGGGCTGCTCCAGGGTTCAGCAAGAGTGACAGTCCTGGAAAACCCCACTCCTTCAGGATCTTCCTGTTCTCCCACCTTCACCACCTGCCTGCGCTCCCCCCTCTGCTTCTTCTAGTCTGTTCTGCTTCTCATTTCCCATTAAAAAGCGCTTGTTTTGTGTGGCAGAAGAGAGCTGCCAGGAGGGGATGCGNGGGGGGGGGGGGGGGAACAGGAGGGAAGTGCGTTGCCATCCTGGAGACGGCAAAATGCTCCTACCCCAAAAGTTCTTTTTTCCCTCAAGCCTGAGACAGTTGTCAGTGTCCCGTGTCCCATTTCTGCCGCATCCCTGCTTCATCCTCCCACGCCTCCTGGGTCCTGTCCGGATGCAGTGTTTACTTTGAGCTTACTTAGGTACCGACCGGCCAACGTATTCACCCGGACAATAACGTGCGCTCAGGTCACACGTGAGCACTGGATTAGTGAGCACTGGATTAGTGAGCTCACGTCCTAGTTGATATCACTTCCAGACCGCAGGCGCTTTGGTCGTAGTGTCTCATACAAACTCTGCCTGCGACAGGGGGAAGAGCAAAGGTCCGGTGACCCCGGGGAGCTGGGGCAGGGGCCCCGCTGGGCCGGAGTCCAGGCATCCCTGCGGGAGCAGGAGTGTTTCAGGGTGCTTCCCAGTGCACCCTGCCAGCTGCAGACGAGAGAGAAGCGCGGAGATGCCGTCCTCTGGAAGCACAGAGCAGCGGGAGCCCAGGCTGCGGCGGGACGCGACGGCCACCTGCCGGCTGCCGGCCTGGCAGGGAGGGCACGCAGGCACCGGCTCTGGCTCCTCCACCGCCGCGGCCTGCTCAACCACGGCCTGGGCACGGGCCTCGCTAACTTTCCCTTCTGATGCCTGCTACCGAGTGCTGTTAATGCTACGGGCAAGGGATTATGGTGATGGAGCGGCTCATCCT
>VZTV01075197.1:0-10348 GCA_013400875.1 Anhinga rufa | reverse complement strand
GGGGAGTGTTTGTTATTCTATTTGTTAACATCAAATTATCAGACAGTACAAATGTCAGACAGATCCTCCCAGCTTTTTAGTCAGTATGACTATAGAAAGATGTTGAATATATGGAAGACATACAGACAGGATCAGTTTACATCTGAGCTGAATTATGTCATTTGTACAACTGGGCAGGTGATGAGTCCATTCTGCTCTTTTGGTGTTGCTTTTTCCTCACAGTACCTGCCGACCTAGCACATTCCACTGGAGATACCTACTCATACATCAGCAGAATATTAGTATTTTAGGGCACACATTTTGGGATATGCATCATTTCTGGCTGCAGCTGTGCCAGCTCAGACAACTACAACTCATATGCGTTGCTAGCTACTCACTGGTGCACCCCTTGCAGTATTTATCACGCTTCCTGTCCTGCCAGCAGAGCTTCTCTGCAAGCACCTCCTAAAACACTTCAGTCAAACAGACAAATTCACAAGATTCAGTAGGAATCTTACATGTATGCCTAGTTCCTAAATAAATCAGTTTAAAGCAGCATGGGTCCAGACTAATTTATAGTGAATAAAATACACAAAATCATGACACCATAAATATTACCTGTTATTACTACCTTACATTCTCTTCTTTTTCCCTTTCATCACAAAAATCCTAAGCACAATTGAACTTCCTCCTATGACGATACTGTGCTTCAGAAAACCTTCCTCTTAAAATTCCAATAAATAATTAGAAGTTACTTTATTTCCACCAAATCCCTCTGTAAGGCCTCAAGCTCCTGGCAAATTTCCAGATATAAAGATTTTGTGGCTGTTTCCCATTCCTATATTCCTTTTAGTGCTTCTTCCTTCCCAATCTCCAGACTCAGAAGAAAAACAAAAAAACAAAGTGCATTCCATTCAATTCTGACAACAGGGCCAATTCCCCAACAAATTGATTTGTTTGGTACAACCTACCCTTATTCTGTGTCTTCAGACAGAAAGCCCTTCAGGGGACAGTCATTCTCTTTTCTGTGCTTAGCAGACACAAAAGGCCCAATCCTCACTGGGAACCTGGACGCTATCTGGATTCTAGCAGATGCTTTGATTTCCTTCCATTATCAGGTCATCCCTACAAGACTTCAGGCTGAGATTGCTGAGGCTTTTCTACATTTGTCATCAGACATTAAATCCATATACAAATGAACATAAACTTCTACCTCTTGCAAAAACATGGCATGTCCTTATTCTCCCTATATGTCAGCCTAATCACAATTAATCCATCCCATCATTGAATCTGTGCTCACAATTTACTGCACATGGGACCCTGTAGTTGCATGCGCCTAATATGAACTGGCCCAATAGTCAGAAACCAAAGCTCCAATTGCACACATTCAAATATGGATTTTTCAACATGCAAAAACTGCAGATACAATACTCATAATGCTAACTACATTTTTACTCCACTGTCCATATGGCGTTATGAAATCATTGTGCAAATACAAAAGGTGTTTTCTAAACTGCTCATCCTGCTAGGCCCAAACTGAACAAGCGCAGAGGCTGAATTACCTCTTGTCCATGAAGAAAATATTGTTTTTTATCGCAGGATTGAGGTTTTTGGCAGTGCACCAGGGAGCTCCCAGTGTGGCTGCTTGTATCACACAGAACTGTATATGGCTAGAGGGCAAACATAAGATTCCCGCTGTGCCAGCATATCAGCCTTTGCAAACACAAATATGGAATGAAAAATAAGAAGCGGTAAGACTATATCATGTCAGTAGTATGTACCATATTTATTATTCTAGTGCATATGGTCTGAATAAAAAGATCTTTGTGGGGTTCCACTGCCTTTCTCCTTCAAAATGAGGCATTTCTAAATGCACAACAGCTGATGAGAATACTTCTCAAGCTGAAAAAGATCAGACAAGAAGAAATGTAGTTTAAGAATGTCTGTATTTTTCTTATAGCCTTTTCAGTTTTTATTTTGTCACTATGGTGTTTCTCAAATCACTGTCAGTCAATGAATTGTATGCAGAGGGTTCCCTTGCAATGCAGTGTTTAAGGACAACAGCTCTCCCAGCCTCTTCAGTAACCAGCTTCCTGCGGTTGAGGGGGCTATGGAGAAGGCGCGTACTGTAGGAATAGAATTTCATATAAGCCATCTGTGACAAAAGACATTTTAATCATTTGAATTGTCTTTTTTCACAGTTATAATTTAATTAGAACATGAATTTGAAAGAGATCTGAGGAAAAGAAATAGTTTTCTAAAGTTGTCTTGGTGGTACCATTTTTAAATTTTGATAGAAGGCATCATAATGATGGAAAATAATGGGAAAACTGTTTCAATGCAGTTTCATTCTTTCAGTTAACTTACATCTAAGTTTTGTACAAAATTTCTTCACAGTAGCCCTCGGAAGGAATTAATAGCTCTTACTGTAAGCTGTGTGAAATGTAGGTTTTTTTCTCTAAGTTTACCCAGAGACTGCACATTTTTCTGAAAACAAAACAGGAAATTTCTATACTGAATCACAACTCTCACATTTTCATGTGCTTGGAGACTATGCTTTTTACTCTTCATTCACAAAGAATCCACAGGCGCCACCGGAATGAGAGCTGTGCCAGGGGTAAGGCAGCTTCAAGATCAAAGTGCAGATTTATCAAGAAAACAATGAAGAATAGGAAAACAAAACCACTTTAACTATACAAAGTCATTGTACATTCATACCAAGATTTCACTCATTACCACATTTGTGAACAAAAGGGAGAGGCAGGCATAAAGAGGAAAGGCAGAACGATGTTAATGAGGTTGCAAAAATGTAGCTAAAGGATTTGTCCCTCAAGTTTTGTATGTGTGTAATATAATCAGTGGTGGATTAACATGCTGGAAGTGAGAGGTTTGGAAGCTTTTCTGAACCCAAGAGAATGTCTGGTTTAAAATCAGCGCTGTAGCTATTTGGAATGGTTTCCCCCAGATTTTTCTGAGAGTACCTATGCTAAAAATTATTGCAATAGTAAACTTTCCTAATAACATTCTTGTTTTAATCTTGGTAGAATTTACAATAAGAAAATGCAGGGGTACCTACAGGGAGAAGGAAGTTAATGTTCTCCTGTCTGCAAGACTCTTGTTCAAATATAATACAAAATGCTATACCGATGGCCCCAAAATACTATAAGAAACATTTTCCAAATGACATGATCAAGTTAGTTTAACAGGATAAGCTATAGTGGCAGTAAAACTAGATAAATAGCATATAAAGGTGGTCCTAATGCATTTATTCTTTTAAGACTTTTCTGTCCCAAATTCATCAGTCTGGAACTTTTCTATTTGTATATTTGCTGGTCAGTTGTGTGGTTTGCACAGAATTCCTGTGATTCAAAAGTCAGTGCATGTACTGACTTTCACATATACGAGTAGAGAATAAAGCCAGGGAATTGTCTTGCATACATTGTTAGAAAATGAGAAAACATTATTAGTAAGGGGGAGGCTCTTTTTGCTTGTTTGTTTATGAAAGGCCATGTTTGTGATCAAATTCAGGAAGAAAAGAATATTATTAGGACAGCAAGAAGTAGGCAGGATGTAAACTACTCAGATCTGGCTGGTCACATTAATTCCAAGTAAAACTACGTCTATTTTCTCTGCCCTGTGGTAGAACTAACATTCCTGTCCAGAGAGTGAAAGACTTCACAGATCTTACCATGAGAAGAACAGTTTTTAGATTAACACATATAGCTTATTTAAATATTAAAGCCTAGATTTAGAATCACTTGTACTCACTCTTTGGCAGCAGCCAGATTTCACTGAGTATTTCTCTCACTCAGGAGCTATTTGATCTGCTGATAATGGTAAAGAAGGGCAAGTAAAGATGTAGAGCCCTCAGTATTTAGCCAGTTTCAGGAGCGGAAGCAGATTGTTGACTAGAAAGATGATTGCTAGGTACGTCTTTATTTTTAAAAATGTGCACAAGATCCTGTTTCACTGTGTTAAGCATGTGAACTAATAGGTCATTTCCAAGTTCAGAAAAGTATACACTTCTAGTGACAACTGTTTTCCAAAGAAGTTCTGACTCTCAGCTGCCTAATGGGATTGTGCTCATCACTGCCATTTATGCTTTCTCTTGCTCTCTGCTTCTGGCAAACACATGCATCAAGAACTACGGTCTGTCAAACCTGCAGCCTCGTGCTTGTAACACACCAGCCTGTTTGACGTAGCTTCTATTGGCTCTTTCACCTCAGAATCACAGAATGGTAGGGGTTGGAAGAGACCTCGATAGATCATCTTGTCCAACCCCGCTGCGTGAGCAGGTACACCTAGAGCAGGGGGCACAGGACCGTGTCCAGGCGGGGTGTGAATGTCTCCAGGGAAGGAGACTCCACAGCCTCTCTGGGCAGCCTGTGCCACTGCTCTGGCACCCGCACAGGAAAGGGGTTTTTCCTCATATTTAAGTGGAACCTCCTGTGTTCCAACTTGTGCCCGTTGCCCCTTGTCCTGTCATCGGGCACCACTGAGAAGAGTCCAGTCCCAAAAAATTTATAAACATTGATAAGGTCCCCCCTCAGCCTTCTCTTCTCCAGACTGAACAAACCCAGGTCTCTCAGCCTTTCCTTGTAAGGGAGATGCTCCAGTCAGCTACGGCTTTGGGCCACAGTTCCTGTTGGTTCACAAAGGAGAATCTGACTTCATTTACCATCTTTCCTTAAAACAAAATCTATGACATTAAAATTTTCTATTATTATCATAGCAAACACAGACATTATCTAGTCTATTGCAAAAAAAAAACCAAAAACTCAGCACTTGGCATTTATAAACATTGTAGTTTCAGCCCAAATGATAAAAACCTGTACTAGCTAAGGATATTAAAAAATTAATGAAAAAACTTATACACATAATCAACTGTTTACAGCTTTCTGAAAGATATACTGCATTTGCTTTATGCACAACACCAAAGATGTTTTTGAAATTATGTCCATCCAAAAGACATTTCAAAAATGGCATGAATGACATTTGAGAACTACTAAGGCTAAGTCTTTGACAT
Organism: Anhinga rufa; assembly: GCA_013400875.1. NCBI lineage: Eukaryota > Metazoa > Chordata > Aves > Suliformes > Anhingidae > Anhinga > Anhinga rufa. The sequence continues at coordinate 5,343 of VZTV01075197.1, read as the reverse complement.
GAAAGCATTTAGTATTGTAGTCAAGGATGGATGCACAAATAAACAATGAATAAACAATGGAAAAACAGTGCTGTGAGTGTCAGTAAACACAGCATATGCTTAAACATGCTCCTTCGCTTCCCTGGCATATTTGCATACCTGATGCCAGTTAATTTCATAAGATGGGTGAGACCATCAAAGACCACAGCTCTTCCAAAGGGTCATCTTCCCTCAACTCTGCCCACCTTTCTATTCCCAGCTGCACTCTCCTGTCTTTTATTCTTACCTGGCTCTGATGTTTGTTGGAACCTTTTGTGATTTGGTTCAAGTTACAAAGCGACAAGGAGTTTTGAAATAGGAAAGTTCCTAAATAATTTGTAGATGACTTTGCAGCCCAGGTTATATACCAGTAATCTCACTTGTTGGTCAAGCATTAATTCAAAAGCCACATATAGTTCTTAATACAAAATTGCAAATTTTGCTGGCTCATAAAAGGCAAATACAGATGTCAGAAAAGTCTTCTCTTCTGTGGACTGTTCCTAGCAAGTAATGTTATCTAATGGCCACCTACAGAATATTCATGGTCTTTTTTTAAAGATCTTTCCTTAAGAAATAGCCAAAGCAATTGGTGGTTACCTTAACACGTATCTCAGATTGAATAATATCTTCTGAACAAGATAAAAATCAGCTCCTAAACAGAAGTTTCACAGGATCCTCCACAGTGACACCTTTACAAAATATCTAGCTTTCAGCACAGTCAAAGATATGACCTTACACTAATGCCAACTAAAATCATAAGCTTTATCTACAAGGGTTCTTAACATTACTGTGTAGGAAGATGTTGATTCTTCTATACTAGGAAGAATGGACAGTTTCTACTATTTTTTATGATGCTTAAAAATTACCTCAAAACCTTCTAACTCTCATAGCTAATTTAGCATCTAGTGGAAGTCACTAGAAGAATTTGCTCATTTTACATTTAAAAAGGAAAAATTCACATCGTGTAAGGATTGAATAATATACATTCAAGCAGTTTAAATAGTTTCAATAGTTAGCCCCTGGTTGAATATGTCTCCTGTCTTCTTATTCAGAAACTTGTCAAAATAGTGTCATACATGGATAACTGGCTGAAATTTCAGACTGAGCATGATTATTCAGACAGAATTACACCTGCCTGTGGTTGTCATACAACATTTTCCATGTAAAGAACACAAGTTGCATTATATATAGAATATAATTGCTAAAATTCCACAGTAAGTTGAGATTTCATCTTACTGTTTGATTTTAATCAGTTGCAGAATGCAGAATTTAAGGCAGGAATTTTATACTGTTTTCTTTTTTAGTATTTCCTCTAAAACTCATTATTTTATTAAACTCAAACTACTGCATGTTTTAAGGTTCAAATCTGAAAAAAAAACCGAAACACACAGTTTACTATGATTTTAATAGCACTTTCACAGTTCTATTTCAGAAAATATCAACCAAAACAAAACCCATTTTCCCATGTTGGGCTCCGTTTGTGGCAATAACTGTGTCTTCAGGAATGCTCTACTATGTCAGAATGTACCTGACTGTTTTATAGACAACTTCACTATGGATAGTTGTGAAAGGTAGATGCTATTTTGCTAAGAGTGGAAGACTCCAAAGTGCCATAAATGGCAATTTCCTTTTTTAAAATTCAAAAATTACTTAGTGAAATATTATTACTATTGCTTAAAATGTCTACAGCAAATAAAAATAAAAACTAATAAAAAATAACTGAAAAATTATGTTCATTTTAGCCATAGTCTGATGTACCATAACATACAGTAGTATTTATAATGTGTTACAAATAGTATTTTCAAAATGACTGCTGGAGTTCTAACATAGACATATACTATACACCTTCATACTCTTACTTACAAACAGGTTTTATATATGTGTGTATGCTTATTTTCAAAGAGCATGAGAATGTCAAGGAAAACAAAAAAAAATATAACATGCTTTAAAACCAGTTTGTTTTATAGAGCTGTTCCGCTGAATAAGAACTCAAGTGTGCAATTAAAAAAAAAAAGAAAGAAAGAAAGAAAGAAAAAGTTAAAAGAGAGAGAGACATTGCCATAGAAATTATCTTGCTGCTTGAAGATTGCTATCCATCCTGGGTGCTGAGACCTCAGCTGGAAGTGAAGTATGAGGACTCTGAAAATCCTCTTATATTTTGCTGTGTTAAAAATACCAGAATGAAGAGAATAGTTCTGAGATCTTGAGACTGGTAGAGACTATTATGTACTGATGCCATACTGTGGAAACTGAGTATGTCCCTTCTCCAGGGCTCTTATCTGAAGCACTCAGAAAATGAATAGAACTGTAAATTGTTCTAACAGTGCTTAGAAGTCCAGAGCTGAAACATCCCTCTGGAAAGCAGTTTAGTAATAAATTTTTTAAAAGTTGAAAAAACAAGGGGAAGCTAAAAGATCTCTTGTAAGCCTCTTCAAACAGCTTTGTTATTGTAATCTATATAATCACAATGAAAAAAGAAAACAATTTAAAGGTTATAACATACTGATAACTTATTAAAAGAGATGTGATACGTCCTTTTACATTTACCAATGTGATTTCAGAGGAACACAGTTTAGGAAACAGTCTGACACAGAAGAAAAAAAAAATTAGATTTATATTTATCTTTCAAGATTGTATGGAAATTTGGGGTTTTACGGAGATTAGTTGGTGATGTTTACTGGAAGAATTTTGAGGAACCCAATATGTAGGATGGGAAGAAGGCCCATGATAACCCTGTATCAACCTCAACAGTCAATATTGTAATCTGGTAGAAAAGGTTACCTGTGTAGAAAAAAAAGCACCTCAAAAAGCCATTAAAAATAAATAAAAACTGTACAAGGAAGGAAAAGAACAATCAGCAGAGAGATTTCTCTTGAAGGATGAGAGTGTTGGAATATTCTATATGGATGTTATGTTTAAAAATTATCTTACACAAGAGAATGATAGGATGCCTAATGGGGAAAAGGAAAGAATGAGAATCCCAATGAAGGCAAAATCCTGATTGATTACTGGTGATAGAAATCTGATACCTAGCTGATCTCCATCCCAGAATACTGCATGAAATGCTTTTCCAGGATTATTTAAAGATTCCTATTTAATAAATTCCCCACTAATTCATTAGTCTGATACACAAATAATGTGCTTCATGACTCCTACACTATGCTGTCAATTTTGAGGCTTTGAGGGGATTGCACTAAACATCTACATTTTTAATGTAATCCAAGGGAAGTTCTAGGGCAGGCAGAGAGCTGCACTTTCTGGATCACTGCTCCCACATCTTACAGAGCAGTGAGTCATCTGTGGAAGATGGGGCTCATTGTTACATGTGGTTCCAGGAGTTTCTGGTAATGCAAATGACATATATTAAGGGCTACGCTTCACTTCTATTTAAAGTATAATTTTGTAGTACATTTAGTACAGTGAATGTGTAAAAACCAGCCTTTTATCAAAATGTTTACAGAATAAACATTAAATACACACAACCTACATAAGCAGTGACATCAATGGAATTAGTGGGAAGTGAAATTAGTAGTATTTTACACTTCTTTTGCACTCATTTAGAGAACTTTTAGGTATTAGAGAAAAAAAAGAATGAAGCTGTTCATACATCGCTAATAAAATGGGGGGAAAACAAAATTTAAAAAAATTAATCTGAGGCAAAGTGTATTTGATTTTCATGGTACTCACATAGGTCCATCAAAGCAAAATATTATTCCTACTGTTCAAACAAGTTTTCAACTGTTCTAACTACTTTTTTGTGCAGACAGGAATTCTGAGTTTCATTTGTTACTGAACCATTGTAGACTTTAATAGTTTGTGGTTATACAAAGTTCACATATCTTGTTATAGGCTGTTTGAATACAACATGACAAAAGCAGCTGAATGTGATCATCTCATTTCATTCAACTTATTTTATTCTCCTATTTTGGGTCACTGAATCACTGGAATTATCTCTTAATAACTTATCAGGAACCTGATCAAAGAATTAAATGCTTTCATATTCCTGGGCTTAGAGGAAGTCAAGAATAGCAAATAGTTTTCAAGAAGTATTCAGATCTCAGAGAAAATACTGGTTGAGGGACACTTTTCCCAAGATGACATATTCTCATAGGTGATGTGTTTTTAATGTTTAGGCTAAACCAAAACTCTTGGCTAATTCTACAAAGAATGTGATGGTGATTTTACAGAATTAATTAATATCAGGAAATTAATACCAAAGCACAGCTGACTGGGTTCCTTTTCAGCACTTCTGAATCACTGCTTATTGACCAAAGCAATCACTGGACAATGGGGGTTTTGCCTGAGCAAAATGTGAGTCAGGAGACCTGGAGTCCCATTATCTTCACTGGGAGTTTTGCCTGCATATGGAGTGAGCTGGGACTTCTGGTGAATGGGAGCCATTCACAGAGCAGCGAAGTAAAGCACCCAATACATCACCATTTTGAAGTTAACACTAGGTGGTAGACATAACTGGAAGAAATACAGACATTTTTGGAGCCATGTGAAAGACTTGTATAAAGCAGCACTTCAAATGCATTGTCCCTTATTTCCCCCTATTTCTGCCTAAATGTTTTTGTTTTGAAAGGTATCTGGCTGTTCATGTCAACATTCCCTTTGGTTTAACAAACTAATTAAAATAATTTCCCTTTTCTTGGCATCCGTAGATGGAAGAGACATCCCTGTTTGGAGGGGAAGGGTTCACATCCTTGCAGCTGAAAATGGAAATTTGTTCCACTGTCCATACCCTCTATCATTGTTTAGTTGGAGGAAGGAGAGGTTTCTAACTAACCAGTTCTCAGCATGCTGTTATGTAAGTGCATATCCACTGTTCTATAGACATACTCCCAGCTATACATTTGTGATACAAACTCCTCCATGAACACGTGTCAGTATGAGTGAGACCTTCAACCTCATTTCCCAACCCAAGTGAGAGGTGGGATAAACAGGACACAGGGAAAAGGTGGGAAAAGAGATAAAGTAAAGAAGACGAACAAAATAGCAGGACAAGAAAGCCTAGAGGGAAAAGAAAATATGAGGGAACAAAGTGAAAAGGAGTATTACAGACTACACACAGAAGGAGCATAAAATAAGAGATAGTTTGGAATAGTTGTATAAGAACGAAATAAGGCCAAGATCTAAGCTTCCCTAAAAACTTGGATTCACTGATTCAAATGACAACATGACCTGTCCTTAATCATTTTTCTCTGACTCAAAGGAGAGTAGTGGTGGGCTAAGGAGTGAAAAGGGAGATAGACTTAATGAAAGTAAAGGGAGAAGGAGAGCAATGGACCTGCAAAAACATGGGTAGTTGCTCTACCAAGGAAA